>JAJOOS010080300.1:0-49135 GCA_029582725.1 Solanum chiquidenum | reverse complement strand
AAATACAGAAATACATATTGAAAACTTATTGATATAAAATATTTGCTACCATACGGAACACATCATACCAATTAAACATAAACTTTAACAAAAAAAAACAAATTTTACACATCAGTGTACAACAAAATAATACGAAATTGTTGAAATTACACCAAAATTTGGACGATCCCGAACATCAACCAAATTGTATGAATTAATTTACATCAAAATTGACAAAATAAATAAAACGAATAAATACCAAAAAGTACAAAATAGATATTTGTGAAAAATCAACTTCAACCACAAAATAAAAAATCATGAGAATTATTTTTTATATAATTACCTGCTGAGTCCCATCACCCGTTGTGTTGAATTAGAATTGAGAAATTATTGGTATGCATTTTTTTCAATAATTGTTCTTTGTTTGGCCGATTTTTTAAGTCAGAGAAAGGAGTTATGTTTTTGGTAGGAAACCTCTATTTATGGGAGATAATATATAGCATATTTGAATAAATTAGGGAAGGTAAAATTATTGGAGAAATTAATGGGAAGTGGGATAAGCATGGCTGATTTGGAAAATCTTTTTTTTTTTTTAATTTAAATTCTACTTTTGAAAAAAAAAGTATTGCTATATAATTGAAAAAAATAGTATTGCTATGTTGGTGTAAATACAATTGTTAATTTGTATACTTAAAAAATCCGCCCTTTTTTAAACCTAATTTAATTCTCCAGCAACGTACAGTTGCTGCTCAGCCTCTTCGAACACTGTAACAGAAACGTATAGTTGCTCAACCTCCTCGATCAGTGCGACAAACCTTTTCCGACGCTCAAGTTCAGCAGGTTAACATATACTTCACTCATCTATATAAATGTCTCCAACAACATGTTATTGTCCATTAATTTGTTACTCTTTTCTGTGCCTCAATCAAATACATCATTGTTAAAAAAAAAATCTCCTCTTTATTTATCAAGACCTGCTCTGTTTTCCTGTTTATTGTGTATGTCTTTATCTAGCTTATTTCGTTTCATTGTGAGTCGCTAACTATTCTAAAGTTGGAGTCTTTGTTGTGGAAGCATCCTTTGAATGTACATTTTATTGAATATTTCATATAGTAGTTTAAATAGGATATGTAATGGTTGAATATGTGTAAGACAATATTAATATTTTCCCCGTAAGTCTAAATTGATAAAATGATATATTATTTATAGAAAACATGGATTCTCAGAGAGACAAGTTTCAGGAGTATGAGTCAAGTGTGTATATAATATTGTCTAGCTTTGATACATCTTCCACGGAGTAATAGTGATGATTTTGTTGGGAAAACGCGGACTAACACAAAAATATATATGGTCAAAGTGATGAAAATAAAATGGGAAAATAATGACACCAAGATTTTTACGTGAAAACTCTTTTTAATAAGGGAAAAACCACGGGCCAAGAGGAACAACTGATATCATTATAGTAAGAAATTTTACACTGTAGTCACGAATATAATACTCAAAGTGACTATTACACACTCAAAAGGAATAACACTCTTTTGATTTCCACCTTACTAAAATATCGCTCACACCCTATTTTTCTTCACAGACTATTTTTCTTGTATAGTCTATGGAATACCTCACTTTGCTCTCAAAATGATTTTTTCTCTCTAACTTGGTGTGTTCTACAAATGAACAAGAATGCTCTATTTATAGAAGGAGAAAATCATGCCTATGTCACTAATGACATAGGCAAATGTAGCAAAGTCCAAAGGGTTGCAAATCTTACCAATTTGTCAACCACCAAATCTTTTATTTTCAACTCTTATCACTATTCCTTTTTAACAATTACTTGTAGCAATTGAGTAGCAAAAGTTGACCAAAAAATATGGGATGGACTCCACAAATCTCCCCATCCAATCCCATTTACCAGAAGGAGGTATCTCCAATTTCTTTAGAGAGCGCTCATACCCACAAGTTCTTTGCATAACTCGAACTTGTCTTTCGGTATCACCTTAGTCAACATATCCGCAGGATTTTTACTTGTGTGAATCTTTTTAACGTGAAGTGATTCACTCTCCACTTGCTCACGAATTCAGTGATAGCTGACGTCGATGTGTTTTGTCCTTGCATGGTACATGGACTTCTTGCTCAAGTCTATTGTACTCTAACTGTCACAATAGACAACGTATTCCATCAGTTGCAATCCAAGTTCTTGAAGAAATTGTTTTAGCCATATCATCTCCTTGCCGGCTTCAGTAGCCGTAATATACTCAGCTTCAGTTGTAGATAGTGCAACACACTTCTGCAACTTTGATTGTCATGATATAGCTCCCCCTGAAAAAGTAAACAAATATTCAGTAGTGGATTTTCTGTTATCAAGGTCATCTGCCTTATCAGCATTTGTATAGCCCTTCAAGATTGGATCTGATGCTCCAAAACACAAGCATTCATCTAAGCTTCCTCTAAGATACCTGAGTATCCACTTCACAGCTTCCCAATCTCTTTTCCCGAATTGTCGATAAATCTGCTAACAACACCAACTGCGTGAGCAATATCAGGTCTAGTGCATACTATTGCATACATTAGACTTCTGACATCTATGAATATGCAAAAAAGCTGATTCGAATATCAGAGAATTACATAATCTGGAAACACACGTGAAACTCATTAACGATTTAACAGGAAGCCATGAGAATATTTCAAACATTATTTCATCAGGAATTGAGACGAATTCCATCTCTGTCTTCTCATGAAGTCTGCGGCTCAAGTTTTTAATATTTTCATAAACCTTCTTTTTATGCGGGCTGGGGGTGGAGGTGGGGGTGGGGGTGGGGGTTGGGGTTAAAGTTGTCTTACCACATAATTTTCAGTCAAAAGTTCAAAAAAATTTATGTGCCTACTCTTAAAAATGTTGAGGTAGATCGATTTTTATCTAAAAGAAAACTAAACTAATTGAGTTGTTTTTCTAACAGAAAAAGACTCCTAGAGAAAAAAGGTCCATCTATGTCATTTGTTTAATGTTTGGATTATCTATGTTATTTCTATTTGAGAAAAGACTTATTCATACCATTATTTGTTAACTAAAAAAAGTTTCGATTTTGCAAAACCAATTTCTGTACATAGTCAATTATGATTGGTTCATGTAATTAATTAAATCATTTTTAAAGGAAAATGCTCAAATATACCATCGAATTTTGAGAAAAGGCTCATCTATGTCATCCATTTAAAGTTTGGATCATCTAAAACCCTACCATTATTCATGAATTTGTATTGGTTTTATTTATGACTTTAGGGTTTAGTTTCCTCAAAAGAAAAAAAGGAAATATACGTTTTCTATTAGTGTTAGGAGAAAATAAAAAGGAAAATTAGTAATAAGTCATTTTTTAGGAGTTCTATTTATTTTTTTTAAAGTATATATTTCAAATATTATTTTGCGCCTCAAGTTTATTAATCTTTTCAAAAAATCTCTCCTTTTTTGCGTAATTTTCACTCACAAAGTTCATAAAATGTTTTGTACCTATATACTTTTAAAAACGAGTCCATATAACTATCTTTACTAGGAATCAAAATTGTTTGCTGAATGTTACTAGGGGAAAAGGCTGTCGACTACTGTGTTTAATTCTTGACTCTCCCTTTTTCTTTTAAATGGTTAAGATAAAGTCGCATTCTATGAAATGAAAATTTTATCTGTTCGAACTTTGAAATCTGGTTCCTTTGGCTTATGGACTTTAAGTAGGTGTTTCATTATCCACCAATGAAGTATTCGGTTGTAACCCTTAAAGAAACTCTCTTTGCTTTGACCCTTATCCAAAGCTCTAAAATGTCGGCAACAATCATAGGCGCCAAAGTGTAATATTTGACTGTCGATCCCATGTTTACCCCATAGAAGATAGCATGAATGACCATTATCACACTCGGAGGGATAGTGTGGTTTAGGCCTTGGGGAAAGACCATGGACCCAAGCAAGACCGCAAAAGCAAAAAGCACATTTTTCTTTCCCAGTTTGCTCAAAACCGAACTCTTCTTTGAATTTCTCGGAGGCACTTTTACGTCCAAATCGACAATAAAGCTTGTGAAGTGGAATGTTTGCTCCGGGGAGCTCATCCATCCATTCGGCTTTGACAAGTGAGAATGTTTCCTTGATTTTGTTGAAGTCCCGTGTTTTGGGAATCAAGAGATCACTAATTGGGCTTCCTTTTCCTTTTATATACACATGCCTACACTCTCATACTTTTGGACTTATTTTTCGTCTTCTCTACACATAAATTTCCACCATACTTGGAGATAGGGGTGAGGTTGAGTCACCATTCGAGTCCTTAAAGGTTCATACACTTGAGTCATCCTACAAAAGAGAAAAAGGGTTAAGTCCCCCCCCCCACCTCAATTGATAATGAGTTGTTTAAATTGACATACACTTCCTTCAATTAAACACATAAATATGATTGTCTTTTTATTGACCATGAGTCAAATAGACACAAGGTGGACTTCTAATGTGCCCAATACACCTAGGATATTGGGTCATCTTAGGCTAATGTTCCTAATAAGGGATTTGATTTAGCTCTACACTAGTTCCTTTAAATTTTTATCATAAGTTAAAAATCAAATTACTTTGTATTTAATTTCTTGGTTTCCAGAATATTTCAAAGACAATTCATCAAATTTCAGTTGATTATTAAGATAAAGGCATAATACATATATTGGACCCTAAACTTGGCTTCAAATTTTAACTTTGACCTCAAACTTTTATAGTGCACAAACAGGCACTTTAACTATCCAACTTTTAAATAAATAAACACGCGAGTCCTACTTGGAAAAACGCATGATGTGCACTTATTCTGCGCGCGTTAGGAGTAATTTACAACTATACCCTTAATGAATCCATTTTATATATATCTTTATTTTTTTTATATGGGAACTACTAAGTTAGTTCTTTAAATAAAACAGATGAAAACTAAAGCAGCCCGGTTACAAGAAAATTCTGAAAAAGATAACATATATATTACCAACGAAAACAATAAACAAAAGAGTAGTGAAGCAACCCAGAATGTGTTGAGGCATTAGCAGCTATTTTCAAAGACACAGAAGTTGTCATTCTTGAAAACCCAGTACATTTAGAGAAAGCGAAGCGAATGACCTGTGTTTTCCAATTCCTGAACAGACCCAACTTTCCAGTGACAAAGAAGCCATTTTTCTCTCTTTCAGAACTCTCCCTTATATTTCAAATCAAAATCTCATTTTTTCCCTCCTCTTTCAAACCAAGATTTTTCCCTTTAATTCACCAGATTTTGGTGGTTTACCCTAGCTAGGGTTTGAACTTTTGAGAGACAATCGAGTGAAATGAATTTGTTTTTACCTTTATCCTTGTATATAAATTGAAATTAATTTTGATTTTTTTTTAGTTCTAAATCGACGTGTAAAATATTTAATTAGTTGGCAGTCATTGAGTGGCTCACTAATACACGTTGGAGCATTTGCATTTCACGCTCTATAGCTGCAAAAATCGTGTGTTTATTTATTTAAAAGTTGGATAGTTAAAGTGCATGTTTGTGCACTATGAAAGTTGGAGGTCAAAGTTAAAATTTGAAACCAAATTTAGGGTCCAATATATGTATTATGCCTACGATAAAAGTGTCACATGAACGTGAACTAGATCTTTTGCTACGTATTCTTATCATGAAAATTGACAAATCTCCTAAACCAGAACTCAGAATCCCCATTAAATCTATGTTTTTTTTAAACCAAACTCTCAACTCCTAATGCTTTCCCATGTAAGCACGTATTTGCTTCCCAAGATATAATGCCACACCAACATCCAAAAAGTTTTTTATGTAACCTTCTCGAACATGCAAAACAACTCTAGACTTCTTTTCTTTGGGGTCAAAACCTAATGAATGGCTATGGTAAACAAAATCCTTATCTAGTTCGGGAAGAAAGTGTTAATGCATTGCATCATTCGATCAAAATTCAGCTTTAAAGCGGAAACTACACTGAATATCTTTACTAGTACAGGGGAAAGCTAGCAGCAGAGGTATATACTGATCGATTTTGTTGGACAAACTGTAATGGTTAAAGACCTGACCAACAGTGCTGTGGAGAATGACATGGCCATATACGTTATATATCGCTCCATGTTGGGACCAGTGGCGGAGCCACCTTAATACAAGGGGGGTCATCCGAACCCTTTTCGAAGAAAAATTATATAATTTATACATGGTTAAAATAACTTTTTAGGTGTATGTAGTAGATGTTGAACCTCCTTCAACTACTTCGTGTGTCTATTTTTTCATATTTTGAACCCCTTGTTGAAAATTCTGGCTCCGCCACTGGTTGGGACTAGAGCAAATAATTTGACTTGTGACTAGTGAACGAAAAAACAAACAGAGACCAGTTCAATTATATCATGCATATATGCCAAATGTGAAGCCTAGTTTTTGCGATACCCTTGGTTGTTGTAGTTGACACTAAAGATAGCCACACAGTGACATTAATAGAACAGAACAGTAATATATATCGGCATATGCTTTTATTGAGATGCACTAAAATATGCTTGATATATATCCCGATGCAATATAAAACAGAACAATCTGAATTTCAGTAGTAATTCATATTAATGTATAGATATTTGACCAAAAAACAGAACAAGCTAAAAATAAAAAGATTTTTTTTTGAAAATTAACAAATCCCATAAACCTAACTGTCTGTATATGAGACTCTTAACATATACTAAATGCTACGATCTAAAGCCTCCACATAACTATAAATGCCATAGATGCTGGTCTCCACAGGAAGCCCCTTGATTTCTAATTTTTTTTCCATCTCATTCTCGTTGCAATGAGATCATAACACCAGCATGAATCATTTGGCTTCTCGCAGGTGAATACAATCTTCCCATCGCGGGACACGATGGATGATATGTTGAGATGATTGTAGAGAAAGGATGAAATAGTAATTGTATTACTAGAATTCTGTTATAACAGATTATGTAGTAGTTAGTTAGACTAGTTAGTTAGTCATTCTATAAATAGTAGTAGATACACTAAATGTAAATTAATTCTGTATTCAGTCTAATCAATACACACAAGCAGTTATTTACTCTCTCTGTTAAGCTCTAAGAATGATCTAGAAGATCTTCATCACTTCTTCAATGGAGGTTTTATCATGGTATCAAAGCTACGGTTAGGGTGATTGGAGCTTCAAGAGTTGAGTAGTGAAGTTGCTTGAGAGTTTCAATCTCTGCAAAAGTTTTCTCCAAATTCCTGCGAATTTTTTTTTTTTCAAAATCTCTAAGGATCAGCGATGGTGGAATTGGAGGTTACAGATCCTCGACATCCTCTATGTCTGTTACCATCAGATAATCCTGGAAATGTAATAATCTCTGTTCAGCTTAGTGGATCAGAGAATTACTCGATTTGGAGCAGAGCAATGAAGATCGCATTGCGAGCCAAACGAAAATCAGGATTCATTGATGGAACATGCAAGAAGAGTTCGTACAAAGATGATCTAGCAGAAGAATGGGAACGAGTGAATGCAACAATCCTAACTTGGATTATGAATACAGTTTCAAAAGAGCTAGTAAATGGGATTGTGTATGCAGACAATGCTCATGCTGTGTGGATAGATCTACATGAGCGATTTGATAAGGTGAATGGATCAAGGATCTACAATCTTCACAGAGAAATAGCGACAATTTCTCAAGGTACTTCTGACATTTCTACTTATCATTCACGATTGCGTTTGTTATGGGATGAGTATTGTTCATTAGTGCCTGCTATATGTGGATGTCTTGCATCGAAGGATTTTAAGCTGCATCTAGAACAACAGAAATTGTTTCAGTTCATGATGGGATTAAATGAGTCCTACAGTGCTATTAGGAGTCAGATCTTACTTATGATACCATCTCCCTCTGTTAGCCAAGCACATGCTATGCTTGTGCATGAGGAGAGCCAAAGGAAGATCTGTGAATCCAGTTCATGTGTAGGAAATGAGTTGAATGAAAGTACAGCCCTAATGAGTATTCATGATACTCAGTCAAGAGGAAGAAAATTAAACAATAGCAATAACTATGGCAACAATTATGGGGGTAATAGTAGTTCTAATAACAATTTTTTTTGTGAGATTTGTCAAAGGAAAGGCCATCGTGAAGGTAATTGCTACAGGGTAATAGGTTATCCACCAAGCTACAGGGGAAAGAAAAAGCCTCTAATCAAACTTAACCCCAATGTCATGGGAGAGAACAATTGGGGACCATCAAGACAAGCAAATATGACTGCACATGATTATGTTAGTGACAAAGAAGATAATATTCAGCACAAAGGGACTGCTGGAGGATCTTCTAATGGTTCTCATCATGCCTACAAGCAACAACCATACCCTCAGAGAGCCAACTTCACACAGCATGCTGGAAACAACTGTGGTGGTAACATTCAAAGGTCTCAATGTCATTCAAGAGTTGAGCCTGATGGCAGCAAAGGACAAAACTACTTCACAGATGACCAATATAATCAGATAATGAATATGCTTGACAAAGGCAAGGGAGTAGAGCTGGCTGGGAGCATGGCAGGTAATGCTTCCTATAACTCCTCTTCTATACAGGTGTGTAAGCCCTGGATAATAGACAGTGGGGCAACAGATCACATGACTAATAATCTGGATTTGCTGAATAACTTGAGTAATATGCATGATCCCATGAAGAGTAGTGTACATCTGCCAAATGGTAAGACTGTGTCAGTTCAGTATCAGGGAAAATGTCATATTTCAGATGATTGTACCATTGACAATGTGTTGTATGTGCCTGATTTCAAGTACAATCTGATGTCAGTCTCAAAGATGACAAAAGAATTGCAATGCTCAGTGCTCTTCTTTCCATATTTTTGTGTTTTCCAGGACCTATGTACTGGGAAAGTGAGGGGGATTGGTAAAGAAGAAGGAGGTCTCTATCTCCTACTTCCTAGAACTTCTGAGAAGGTTGTTGATAAAAGGGCAAATGCTAGCAGCAATGTTGCAGAAAGACTGTCTGAAGATGTGCAAGTTTGGCATAAGAGGCTGGGTCATGTACCTGCTACTGTGATGAAGAAGTTACATTTCCTAAAGAATAAAGTGTCACTTTGTAGTTTTAATGATTGTACTGTTTGTCCCTTAGCTAGACAAACCAGAAAACCATTTCCTCTTAGTATTTCCAGAGCAACTGATGTTTTCCATTTATTACACATTGATGTATGGGGTCCTTATAGAGTCCCTAATATTACTGGTCATAGGTACTTTCTCACTATTGTGGATGATCATTCCAAGATGATTTGGTTTTTTTTAATGAAACTCAAAAGTGATTCATTTGTGTTACTACAATCCTTTGTCAAAATGGTTCATGTTCAGTTTACCAAGCATGTAAAAATAATCAGGACTGATAATGGTGCTGAGTTTTTTAGTAAGGAGTTCTCAGATTTCTTGGTCAAGCATGGTATTGGACACCAGAGTAGTTGTCCACACACTCCACAACAAAATGGAGTAGTGGAAAGGAGACACAGACACATTCTAGAGGTGGCAAGGGCACTCAGGTTTCAAGGTAATCTGCCTATTTCTTTTTGGGGTGACTGTGTCCTAGCAGCAGTATATCTCATTAATAGGTTACCATCAGTGGTTCTAGATGGAAAGTCTCCCTATGAGGTTTTCCATGGTCATACTCCATGTCTTTCTCATCTCAGGGTTCTTGGATGTTTGTGTTTTGCTACTGTCCCAACCAAAGTAGACAAGTTCTCCCCTAGAGCGATTCCTGCAGTCCACATAGGGTACTCCTCCACACAAAAGGCCTACAAACTGTATGATTTCACCTCTAGGAGGTTCTTTGTCAGTAGAGATGTTATGTTCAGGGAACATGTTTTCCCCTTCTTGTTACTGAAAAACAGAAAACACAATACTCCCATGTTCTTTGATCTATCCAGTCATGATAGTATGCCTTCACATCCTGCACCTACTGATTCTACCACATCTCATTCCTCTACTGAATTGTCTCTCATATCACCACCAGTTGAGTCTTGTCCTACCTCTTCTATATCTGATCATTGTCCTTCATCACAACCTCAGTTAAGGAAGTCTACTAGAGGTACCAGGCCTCCAACTTGGCTTCAGGATTATGTTCATCCTGCTAAGGGGAATGTTGCTTGTTTATATCCCTTGTCCAAATTTATAGGCTACTCTGGTCTTTCTTCCACATGTCAGTCTTTCCTGGTTGCTATTTCATCTGAAGTGGAGCCTACTTCATATGAAGAAGCCTTAAAGGATCCTCGGTGGCTTTCTGCTATGCAATCAGAGATTGATGCATTGGTTCAGAATCACACTTGGGAGGTTGTTTCTCTTCCTAAAGGTAAGAAACCTATTGGTTGTAGGTGGGTGTACAAGATCAAGTATCAATCTAATGGGGCAATTGAGAGATTTAAAGCCAGACTGGTTGCTAAAGGGTACAATCAACAAGAAGGCTTAGATTATCAAGAAACATTTTCCCCAGTAGTCAAAATGGTCACTGTGCGAGCTGTCATTGCTTTAGCTGCTATGCACCAATGGCCTTTGTTTCAAATGGATGTCTATAATGCTTTTTTGCAAGGTGACCTTGAGGAAGAGGTGTTTATGCAGTTTCCTCCAGGATTTGACAGTCCATGGGGTGATCAGGCATGTAGACTCCTCAAATCTCTTTATGGCCTCAAGCAAGCCTCTAGACAGTGGAATTTGAAGCTCACACATGCACTACTGTCAGCTGGTTTTATTCAAAGTCAACAGGATCATTCCTTATTTGTTCTGAAAAGAAATTCTAAACAGGTGATTATCCTTGTTTATGTTGATGACTTGTTGATTACTGGAGATGACAAGGATCTTATACAAGAGGCAAAAGGTGTGTTACATGCAGCCTTCAAGATCAAGGATCTTGGACCATTGAAGTATTTTTTGGGAATAGAAATATGCAGGTCTAAGAAGGGCATTTTATTATGCCAAAGAAAGTACACTCTAGAGCTTATAGCCGAGTTGGGTTTGGGTGGCTGTAAGCCAGCACTTACACCACTTGAGCAGAATCAGAAGCTCACAAGCTTGGAATATGATCAGCAATGTGGTGGTCTGGAAAATGATCCACCTTTGCCAAATGTGAGAGGGTATCAAAGGTTGATAGGAAAACTACTCTATTTGACACTAACTAGGCCTGACATTGCCTATAGTGTTCAGACGTTAAGCCAGTTCATGCAAACTCCTAAGAAGTCCCATTTAGAAGCAGCACACAGGGTGGTCAGATATCTCAAAAATGAGCCAGGACTTGGTGTTCTAATGCATGCAGAAGGAAAAGGTATTTTGACAGCATTTTGTGATGCTGATTGGGCAAGTTGTCCTAACTCAAGAAGGTCTGTAACTGGTTACACTGTGAAGCTTGGTCAATCCTTGATATCGTGGAAATCCAAGAAGCAAAACACAGTAGCTAGGAGTTCAGCAGAATCAAAATACAGAAGTATGGCTCTAACAGTGTCTGAGTTGATCTGGCTGATTGGTTTATTCAAATGTTTAGGTGTTGATGTTCCTACACCAATTCAGTTGTTTACAGACAGTAAGTCAGCCATGCAAATAGCAAATAATCCTGTGTTTCATGAGAGGACAAAACATATAGAGATTGATTGTCACTTTATAAGGGAGAAAGTGCAACAAGGTTTGATACATCCAGAGTATGTTTCAACAACTGAGCAGGAAGCAGACTTGCTGACAAAAGGACTTGGAAGCTGTCAACATTATCATCTACTGTCCAAGCTAGGAGTCTTAAATGTGTTTACAGCATCTAGCTTGAAGGGGGGTGTTGAGATGATTGTAGAGAAAGGATGAAATAGTAATTGTATTACTAGAATTCTGTTATAACAGATTATGTAGTAGTTAGTTAGACTAGTCAGTTAGTCATTCTATAAATAGTAGTAGATACACTAAATGTACATAAATTCTGTATTCATTCAGTCTAATCAATACACACAAGCAGTTATTTACTCTCTCTATTAAGCTCTAAGAATGATCTAGAAGATCTTTATCACTTCTTCAATGGAGGTTTTATCATGAATGACCAAAGATAATTCTGAAATTTCTCATTCTTTTTTTTTATAACATTTTATTTCTTAAATAGTCTATCAACCGTACACCACGTGATTCTGGCTTTTAAGTGACAGATGCCATTGTCATCATTTTAGATTCGTACAGTTCAATGTTCAAAAGTTTGAAATAACAACACATTAATACACACTAAACATTCAATTTTTACCCACCAAAATTAACTAATTAATAATGTTAAAATCGTTCTCATTTTCACGAGAATAGGAAAGGTTAGGCACTCCAAAATATAATTAAATTCAATAAATATAGTAATTTAAATTACATTCATTGTTATTCTCGAGGTCATCTCTTAATCCGCATTTTACACTCCTCTTAGATTTTGCTTCTGCCTGGTGAGTTCTTCTGCTTCTCAAATTACTTCTATCTCGGCGAAGTTGTTGTTCTTAATTCCAAAGAGTGAGTAATTTTCTCGTGTCCAAGCTAAACTGATGCTTAATTGGAAACCTAGAGACCGTAGGGGCTAATAGTTTGGGTTAGTTTTTTAGTGGAAATTTGACTTTTTGATTATATGGGGAAAGTTGTTATGGGGAAATTGTGTCCTTGTTTAGATAAGGACATATATCATGATCTTGGTAGTGCATTGGAAAGATGTGTTCATGTGGATGAAGATTATAAAAGCTTGTTGTTATTTATAGAGAAGGGTGGAGTTGCCTATGGTGGTGATACGGATAACCCTAGACGTGCTTATTTTGATGTTGAAGCTGACCCGCTTTATATGAATTTCTTGGCTAACACTAAGCTAGATGGAACATCATATGTTTCTAAAGTTAATGATCAGAATGGGTTGACAGTGTTCATCAAGTATGAGAAAGATAGGGAGTTGGAGATACATGGGGTTGAAAAGGGTCAGGATAATGTTAGGGAAAAATATGAATTGGGGAGGAGTTCAAAAGCTATTAAGACTAATGCGAGAAAGAATAAGATGGAAAATGGGATTTTAAGTAAGAAGCGAGGAAATGAGGATAGGCATTTAGACAATAGGAAGCAAATAATTGATGTGGAGATTGTACCTAGTAAGGAGCAGAAGATGAAAGGTGGGATTTTGAGTAAGAAGCAACTGAATGAGGATAGGGATTTAGATAACAGGAAGCACCGAATTGATGTGAACATTGGACCTGGTAAGGAGCAGCAGATGAAAGATGGCATTTTGAGTAAGAGGCAAGGAAACGAAGATAGGGATTTAGATAACAGGAATCATAGAATTGATGTGATGATTGTACATGGTAAGAAGCAGAAGATGAATGATGGGATTTTGAGTAAGAAGCGACGAAACGAGGATAGGGATTTAGATAACTGGAAGCACATAATTGATGCGAACATTATACCTCGTAAGGAGCAGAAGATTCAGAATGATAGCAAATTCATGGATGTGGAAGTAAAAATTGAACCTCAAGAAGATTCTGATTGTAAGTTATTTGATTCTTGCAAAAACAATTGTGTATGAAGATATCATTGTCTCAAATCTTCATTTGGTAATAGTTGTTTTTTTATGAAGCTCTTAAGGAGGCAATATCCCAAAGTGAGGTAGAAATCCTTGAGAATGTAGGTGCAGAGGTACACAGGGGCAGTAGCTCTAACCCCTTTGTACCTTCAGTGGAACATTGCCTGAATGTATGATTTCAATTCTTCTGCTACTTTCACTAGTTCTTTTGGTCCCTCCTTTATTTTATGTTACCTCTTAGTTTTGGTTCACCATGATAATTCTTGTAACCATTGGCTGCTAATTTTGTGTATCAAGCTGGATGCGACAATCATAGATTCTAGGTACAGGAAGGAGGTTTTGAATTTATTGATGAGGCCCTACAATGAAGAGGAGTATAAGAAGCTCTGGAAAGACATTAAGATGCGATTACCATCTGGCTCTACAAATGGATGTGGGAAATCCCTTCTATCACTCCATAAAGGTAGGTTAATAGCCTATGGTTTGTTTTCCAGCATCGTGGCATCTCTTTGCATTTTGAATGCTTTTCTTGTGTTTTGAATTATTCTCAGGCCATACATTGATTTCAAATTTATGTTGTCACTTTTAAGATAGTATCCAATTCCATAGGATTCCTGCTCTTCATTTAGACAACTTAATAATAGTTCCTTGTCTTGTTCTTTCGCAAAAAAATGAACTAACTTGCTATCAAATCGTTACTGAACTGATTGATAAAAAGTTTTGACTTTTTTTTTTCTCACTTTCATGTAGCTCGTAGTAGAGCAAGTTCTCCTCTTGTTTTATCTACACTTTTATTGTTTTATTTCCACTAGGTGTGGAAGAGTAGAGTGTTTTAGTCAATTAAAAAGGGAAAATTCAGATCGATCATTGTTTCCCTTTTCAATTGACTCCACATTTTGTATAAATAAGGCATGACCAATGTAACTTTTGATACAATATAATGTTTACTCACAGTGAAGTGCCAGTGGAAAAAATAGTCATGTAAGGCAAGTAACCTCATCAAAAAGAAGAAGTCATTTAAGGCAAGTGGACAAGTTGTGACTCCAAGAAAGGGAACAAAGAAAATATTTCTAGGAAGGAATAACTGCTTTTGAAGCCTGAAAGCCTCACCGAGAAACAAAAGAATTAAACTTGCCAAATATGCTGAAAGTCATCGACTCATCGATAATCAAAACAGTGTCTCATTCAAATCAATGTTGTCAAAGGCTCATTTAAGGCGCACTTAAAAAGCCTAAAGCACATAAAAGCTCATGGAGGGTGATTCTCCTCACCTAGCTGTGCTTCAGTGTAGGCAACCCATTATTTGCATCGATTACTTATTCACGGTGCATCCACATCTTGGATACCAATTTAGCATTACTAAATTGACAGCCTAGAACCAAGCTACATACTTCTTGATGCAGGGTGATTTCACAGTATAGAGATAGGAGATGAATTATATTTAGATTGGGTGTTTTGCTTGTAGGGGCATTTTGGGCTTTTGAATTATACTTGTTTCAATGGCCTTTTGAGTGACTTGATTAAGTTTTCTAGTGCACTTTTGGAGTTATTGTATGTTATGGAAGAGAAGGAACCCCGTTTGCAGATTTTCACTTGGCTTCTTGGTTTAAGTGATAGCAAAGCGAAAGGAAATAAGAGTTGTGCATACCTTATGAAGCTTTGTAAACAAAAATGTCATTCTCTTTTCTTTTTTTTTTGATAACCGAGAAATCCGTCTGTGACCCGCCCTTTGGACCAATCACAGCCTTATAAACTCGGTGGATAATGGGCCCGCCCCTGTACCCTTCTCTACTTAAATACCGGGCTTCACTTTGCATGGTGTGGGGCTTGAACCTGTGACCTAAGCCACAAATCCTCCACCTTTTGCCACTTGAGCTAGGCCTTGGGGGAAAAAAATGTCATTCTTTTAAAAAGAGCAATCAATGATCTATCTTAAATATCCATCATACCAGAAATCTCATGAGTACTCTAGAAATGTAGAAAAAAGAAAAAGGTCTCCTGAAGTTGTGTACATGAACTGGTTGTCCCTCACATATGTGCTCTCATCGTTCCTATAAAAAAAGATCTATGCTTTCATGATGAAAGCATGTTTTGGAAACTATAAAGTTGTTTGCTACTCTATGACTAGAAAAGGACAAAAGATATTGTAATTAGGTATTGATTTTCTTCCATTTTGAAGACATTAAAACTTAGCTATATAAACCCCAATAGCTTGAGGGAAACTTTGGACACGTTCCCCCCCCCCCCCCCAAGCTATTTTTCTTGGCTGTCCGAACAGATCTTTAATTTCGGAGGTGTTGTGATCAAACGAACACCACCACGAGACTTGCACCACCACCGTGAGCAAAACCCAATCAGCTACGCTACCAACGGCCAGCCCATGCTCTCATGTGCCATTCAAAGCCGTTAGATTCTAGCTGCTATTGTCTCATGCGCCAGTGCGTGAGCCATCTTTCGATCAGTTTGCTGAAGAGATTCTTTTTCCAACAGGGTCACCCCTGAATTCTGAGTAGATCGACACTGGTGCCACGTGATTCCAACCTTTTTTCGGTGTGTTGTGTGGTGATTACAACTTCATTCCGTCTAGGATTTGCAGATTCTGGCAACTGTTTGCTTCCAGATTCTTACGATTGTAGAATTTTCAGATTTAGGTAACATTTACATTAGGTCGCTTGGTTTAGATATTTTTACTTCTTAATTCCTAAGAGAGAGTTATTTCCTCAAGAGGTGTGCCCAAACTAAAAACATCATAGGAAACCTAGGGAGTAATAGTTTCAGTTAGTTGTTTAGTGGAAATTTGAGTTTTTGATTATATGAAGAAAGTTGGTAAGCAGGAATTGCGTCCTTGTCAAGATAGGGATAGGTATCATGAGTTTGGTAGCGCATTGGAAGGATGTGTTCATGTGGATGAAGATTTTAAAACCTTGTTGTTATTTATAGAGAAGGGTAGATTTGCCTATGGTGGTTATAGGCATAACCCTAGTTGTACTTATACTGATCTTGAAGCTGACCCGCTTTATATGAATTTCTTGGCTAAGACTACACTAGATGGAACATCATATGTTTATAAAGTTAATGATCAGAATGGGTTGCCTGTGTTCATCAAGTATGAGAAAGATAGGGAGTTGGAGATTCATGGAGTTGAAAAGGATCAGGATAATGTTAGGGTGAAACACAAATTGGGGGAGAGTTCAAAAGGTCTAAAGGCTAATGCGAGGGAGAATAGGAGTGTCTCCATTGTTGAGAAGCAGAAGATAAAAGATGGGATTTTGAGCAAGAAGCAAGGAAACAAGGATAGGGAGTTGGAGATTCATGGAGTTGAAAATGGTCAGGACATTGTTAGGGAAAAATACGAATTGAGGAGTTCAAAAGCTCTAAAGACTAATGCCAGAAAGAGTAGGATGGAAGATGGGATTTTAAGTAAGAAGCGAGGAAACGAGGATAGGGATTTAGATGATAGGAAGCACAGAGTTGATGTGAAGATTGTACCTGGTAAGGAGCAGAAGACGAAAGATAGGATTTTGAGTAAGATTCGAGGAAACAAGGACAGAAATTTAAATAACAGGAAGCAAAGAACTAATGTGGAGATTGTACCTGGTGTGGAGAAGAAGACTCAGAATGGTAGCAAATTCATGGACTCCGGAGCAAATATAGAACCTAAAGAACATTTGGATTGTAAGAATTATTTGATTCAAAAAACCTTGTGTATGATACTGTTGTCTTGAATCTTCATTTGGAAATAATTGTCAGTTGGTTTTTGAAGCTCTTGAGGAATGCATGGGCAGTAACTCTACCCCATTTGTACCTTCAGTTGAACATCGCCAGAATGTATGATTTAAATTCTTCTGCTACTTTCACTATTTCTTTTGGTCCCTCCTTTTTCCTTTATTTTATGTTACCTTTTAGTCCTGGTTCTCCATGATAATTCTTGTAACCATTGGCTACTAATTTTATGTATCAAGCTGGATGCGACAATCATAGATTTTGCATATAGGAAGGAGGTTCTGAATTTATTGATGAGGCGTTATAGCGAAGAGGAGTATAAGAAGCTTTGGAAAGACATTAAGATGCAATTACCATCTAGCTCAACAAATGGACGCGGAAAATCCCTTCTGTCACGCCATAAAGGTAGGTTAACCGCCTATGATTTGTTTTCCAGAATCGTGACATCTCCTCGCATTTTGAATGCTTCTCTTGTGTTTTGAATTTTCTTCCGGCCATGCCTTACTTTCAAATTTATGTAGTCACTTTTAAGATAGTATCCAATTCCATAGAATTCCTGCACTCTCATCTAGCCAATTTAAGAATAGTTTCTTGCCTTGTTCTTTCACCAAAAATTGAAGTGAACTTACTAGCAAATCTTTACCACTTTTAAGATAGTATCCAATTCCATAGAATTCCTGCTCTCATTTTTATGTAGCTGGTAGTAGAGTATGTTCTCCTTTGTTTTTCTCTACTCTTTTATCTCCATCTCACTTTTATGATTTTACTTTCACTTTGTGTGGAAGAGTAGTTTGTGTTTTTAGTTAATTAATGTTGAGAATATCATTAACTAATTATAAAAGCTTGCACACTTTTATAATTAGTTAAAGTTAATGATACTCTCAACAATTAAAAAGAGGAAACATTCAGATCTTTCTTTTAAAAGTTTCCATAGAACAATGTATCCCTTTTTAGTTTGACTAAATTTTTTATATGAACGAGGCATGACCAATGTATCTTTTGGTAGAGTATAATATTTACTCACAAAGAGGTGCCAGTCAAATTATAGAGGGAAATTGTCCTCACTAGTTGCATTTCAGTGTAGGCAACCAATTATTATGTTGTTTACATATTACATGTTACCTCCTCATCTTGGGTACATTAGCATTACTAAATTGACATCCTAGAACCAAGCCAGGTACTTATTGATGCTGGGTGATTTCATGGTATAGAGATAGGAAAAAATTATAATTTAAATTGAATGTCCAGAATTTTTCCCTCGAATTTGGTCAAAGTACCCAAAACCTGTTGACCAGATCGGGTATGGATACCACACCCACACCCACACCCACATCGTGTCAACACAGGTGCGGCACCGAAAGTGAAGAGTCTGAGCAATTTAGGTGAGAGGCAACCCACTCACTGAGAATCGATTCATAGGATGTTATTTCAATGGATACGTCGGTTCTACTCTGGAAGGATGTCTGGATAGGACAAGAGACCCTTATGCAAGCTTTTCCTGGTCTGTTTTTCTTTTGTAGCAACCTTGATATCATTATAGTAGAAAGTTGGTCCAATGGGTGGGATATTTCCTTTAGGAGGAATTTGAATGATTGGGAATAAGTAGAGTGACAGAACTACTACAAGTGTTCAATGACTTCAAAGGATTGATACAATCAAGCGGAGACACACTGAGGATGGAAGGTTCTCTGTAAACAAACTGTATAAGAAGGAAGTGGGACTGCGTTAAAGACCTAGATTGACTATGCCAGCTTTGGTTCTCTGTAGAAAAACTGTATCACAACCCAGGTTTGGTCCCTGTTTTTGAAACTCACAGATAGCAACTGGACTATGCCAGAACACACTGCTGACTTAATTGTTGGACCCGGAGAGGGAGAAGCAAAAGTCAGAACAAATGGTTGAGAATGATCTCAGCTTGCATTTGGTGGACAATATGGAAGGAGAGGAATGAAAGATGTTTTGATAATAAAACAAATTCCAGCCAGAAGGTCAAAGAGAAATGTATTGTCTCCTTTTATTTTTGGTGTAAAGAGGAATGCATAGAAGAAGCAGAACAATTAGTAGATTTGCTAGGTTCACAATAATGAGCTTTGTGTTTTACTCACTGTTAGCAAATTTTGGAGGTCTCCAGATATCCTTAACGTTAAGGAATACAACAATTACCAATTTCAAAAAAGAAAAAACGAACCGGGGGAGGTGATTAGACAAGACTTGATATAGCTTTAACTTATTGAGGACATGACCATAGATAAGAAGCTATGGAGTTGGAAGATAAGAGCGAAGGTTAGTAGGTAGCCAGATGTTGCCGCGCATTATGTGGGAGATATAGGGGGCTAGCCTCCTCTATCCTCTTCTCACTATTGGTAGTATTATTTAGTAATTGTGTAGTTTCTTATTCTTCTGTGGTACTATTTGTTGCTTTGTTTACTTTGTATCTTGTTATTTGGTGGTTATGTTTTCCCTGCAATCCTGCTTCGATAACATTTCTTTTACCGAGGGTCTATCAGAAACAACCTCTCTACCCCACAAAGGTAGGAGTAAGATCTGCGTACATCCTTCCCTCCCTAAACTCCACTTGTGGGATTACATTGGGTACGTTGTTGTTGTTGTCCTTTTTTGGAGTCAGCTATACGTGTCCTAACTATTCACGCTTCTTATGGACCCAATTTTGTTCCAATATTCAATAGTTTGAGATTCGTTAACACTGGAGGTTCTCTTCATCTTTCGCTGATGTACAAATCTCTAAACAGATCAATAAGACTCCTTGTAAACACTAGATTTGATGTAAGTACCAACATAACTAAACTTTAAACTTTATTCTCCACAAGTTGGTAGGATCTTCTACATCTGTTGTGTTTTATTTTAATGCTGAATTTGCATGGATCCTAAGGGATTATAGTTTTTTAAAGATAATTTCCTTTCATATGATTTTTTGAACCTACTTCATCTAAACACCTTTAATCTTCATGATTCCATACCTACCGACGGTTTCATTTGGAGGATTTCGGACGCATGATAAACCAGTTTAAGCGAAATGCTCTTCCCTTACCGGATGTGTGATGTTTGTACCATTTTTTTAATGTAATCATTTCTCGTCTGGTCTAATCTTTTATCACCGTACACCCATCTTAATAGATGCACTTCTGCCAAACTCATCTCGTGGAAATCTTGGACTTTAGAGGTCCAATATGTACTCTTATATAGCATCATTGGTCTTACAACTATTTAATAAAATTTTCTTCACTTTAATAGGTATCTTTCTATCATAAAATATTCCCATATCCCTTTGATCATCCTGTTTTCATTTCATTCATCAATGATGCTGGTGTTGCATGAACCTGATCGACCCTAAAGGCATGGCCAAGTCCAAGATGAGCACGACCATCATAAGTTAGGTATCCGGTGAATTTAGTAGTTTGCTTGGAATATTAAAGCGGTAACAGTTTCACTCATGGATAGAGACATGGAAATGCGGAAGGCTTGTAGTCTTGCCTTTTCATCCTCGGGTAATTGAACTCCCTTGAGATAGGAACAATAAAGAGAAAGATGGCTTCACCTTAAAATCATTCTGTAATAGGTTAGTGTAAGAAGAGAACTGGAATTTTCTCACTTCTCAATTTGGCTGTCTAGGCACCAGGAGAAGTGTTCCTTTCTGTTTGGACAGTTGCATAGGAACTATGCTGAGAACTTGAAAAACAAAGAAAAATTCAAATGAGCAGGTCTTTATGCGAAATAGGGTGGTGATCATATCAATCATATAAATAGATTGCAATGCATCTGGTGGAATATGTTTGGCGCATAATCAGCGGTTGTTAGACATTATTTGAGATTTGTTACTACAATGGATTTCTGGAGGAAGAGGAGGAAATTAAGACATGGGAAAGAGCTCATTGACGTTAATATGAACTATAAAAAAAAGCGCTCAAGGGAGCTGAGAACTCTTTTCCAACAGAGTGCAACACCTCCTTATTTTCTGTATACTTTTGGAGAGCACATGATATTTTAGGAAGTATTGATGCAGGATGCTATTTTAAGGGAATAATGTTTTTATGTAAGACTGTTGTATGTGGCAGAGTATTGGCCAGTTAAGAACTCATGTTCAAAAGATGATAGTGGTGGAGATGTTGAGGTGCATGTATGTAAGAATGAAGATCTCCGGGACAAGGTGGGAGTGAACTCTATGGTGGACAAGTTGAGGAAAGCAAGACTCAGGTGGTTCCCGCATGTGAAGTGGAGGTACACAGAGGCCCCAATGAGTATGTGTGAGAGGTTGGCCGTAATGGGTTTTAGGAGAGGTAGGGGTAGGCCTTTTTGGAAGAGGTGATTAGACAAGATATGACTCGGCTCTAGCTTTCCGAGTACATGACCTTAGATACGAGGTTATGGAGGTCGCGGATTAGGTTAGAAGGTTAGTAGGTAGTTGAACATTGTCTCATTTCTGGACGGGATAGGCTTGGTGGCAGTTTGATGTATTGTACTTGTTTCCTGTTCATACCAGTAGTAGCATCTTTCTCGTAGTTGTCTGTCTTATGATTTTATTACTCCTTATTTACCGTGCTTCAATTATCAAATTAGTTGGTTATTGTTATCGTTCCTATTTTTTGAATGCTATATATGCTTTCTCGATTATTTTTTATGTCCTTTATGTTTTCCTTTTAACTACTGTGATGTGTGTTACTTGAGCCGAGAGTCTTTCGAGAACAACCTCTCTACCTCCATGAGGTAGGGGTAAGGTATGTATACATTGTACCCTCCCCAGACCTTGCTAATGGGACTACACTGAGCTTGTTGTTGTTGTCTTCTATGTGAAAATTTATCTTACTTATGTTAATAAGTTATAATCCTCACTATAAAGATGGAAAATCTACTTGAGAAGGTAAGAAACAGGGATAGAGACACTTGTTTGTAAATCCTATTGATCGAGGAAGGCAATTCAAATTTAATTAAGAGTTTATCCAGAATTAAGAGTTGTGGATGTAGTGGGATTGTACATAAGAGATGCATAATTAGGGTTTGCTTCTGTGTAATTCAGGTTGGATTTCATAGAATCTTAGAATAGTTTTAAGCTTGTTTAAGCTGCTTTGTTTAGCATATGTGTTATGTTACAGGCCTTTCTATTTAATTGGGGTATTCTTTCAAGTTTTATAGTCTTTGAACAACAAGAACAGGGTTCCCAATTAGCTTTCAATAGTTTGTGTTGCAAAAGAGAAATAATTACCATTTGATTGCTTGTCTACTTGAATTTCTTGGGAATATCAAACCCTCTAGTTGCGACTATCATATTGGCTATTGATGTTCTTATTTCTGCTATTTTCTGTACCACTTTTTATCCCAATCAGTGATGTGATCGCTATATCAACAACGATTTATTAATATATTTCTATTGTCAAAAATGCAGCTGTCAATCGGGCAATCAAAATGGCCAATCATGACAAAGATAAAAAGTTGAACATCATGCGTGGATTTTTCTTTTGGTTAGAGGTGAAGGCTATGTCCCTACCATATATTGACTTCAATGAATGTTGCGTTCTTTTTTGTGTTTAACGTGCTCCTTGCAGTGACCATGCATGTGAATCTCCTCTCACTCATTCCATAATGAAAACCACAGTATGAAATACCCTTTTCCCACCAATCAGCTTACTTATCTTCAGATTCCTTGAACCAATGGTTGCTATTTTCCTATTACCAGTCATTTGCCTCTAAAGTATGAAAGTACTGCATTTTAACATAAAAAAAACATGAAACATTACCTGGTTGCTCAAATGTACTTTTCTGACTCCAAATATTCAAGGATCAGCAAGGATGACAGATCTAAATTCTACGCCATGTATCTTATTGTCAAAATTCTGATGTATATATGAGGTTTGAGCCAATGGAATTTCAGTAGTTACCAAGATTGACCAATGGAATGAGAACAAGGACACCAAGGGATAATTACTGCCTTTCATCTCAAATAAAAACATGAAATTTTTTCATTCACCATTATGTTCTCATTATTGCATGTTCTGCAGAAGCTAGTGGCTTATACTAAAAGTATATTTTGTTTCAATATCTCCAGCATCTAACTCAGCAAGATGCATTCCAGCCTTGGGAGGATGCAGAATGTCTCCAGACGATGCCTGGATCTTCCTAGAAGCTGTTACTTTTTCCCATTCCCCAATGTCAATGTGTGCCATAGAAACAAGCGATGGAAGAAAACCAACAACAATTATTATGCCTTAGGGTCGGCTATATGAATACTCATTGACCATATTCCTTATATAAGCCATGTCGTATCATTGTACCGTTAGTAGAAGAAACCCAAAGATTAATATTTCTATTATTGGTCGATCACATTTTTGTTGTGCATGATCCTTTTGTGAAAAGTTTTCACGACAGACAAAGAAGGTGAACCTATCAGACCAAGTGTGTACTCTGTCAATGGAGCTCCCTTGTCCAGATGAAATGTTGGAGTTAGCATCTCTATTTCTAATCAATTTGGTACAATAGTGATTACATTAAGTTTGGTAAATATTTAGAACGACAAGTACGATAATACACGGATAAAAACTATAATTACACGTTATATCAAGAATTAAAATCACTATTTGCCCTATTCTTAAATATTAACTATGGTAGCAAATGATAAAGATCGTCATTGATTGTGAAAAAAATAAAACGAAATCAGAATAGTTGACATGTACGGAATATTTTGTTCGTTTTTAAAAAAAATTGTACAATTATCTACATTTTATATTTGACAAAATAAATATTATACTTGACTTGTTAATTATGTGTTTTTGTATAGTGTTAATTGTTAAACATCAACTATTTAATTTTAGTAATTATGAATAGAAATAGCAATAAAGTAGGTAGATAAATGAGGTAAGCTTAAATATATGTGAACGGAATATATTCAAATAAATGTGGAATGGTGTAGATGTAGGAAATCTCATTTTTGCATCGGCTTATTTGCCTACAATAAAAGAGTGCACATTACATGAATTAACATATAATTAGTGTAAATTTTTTCCTTTTATTTATTTTAAAAAATATTAAGTATAATTTATACTATTTATTAGGTTTAATTTCTAATTTCTATTAGAATTTCAATGAATATCGCATATTATTTTGTGATATTAAAAGAGAATGTTTTTGGTCTAATCTGATTTAGTTAGAAATTTTGATAAAAAAATATAATTAGTTTTAGTTCGTTGTTGTATTAATATAATTTAATAAATTATTTTAAATTTGCAAATAAATCTTCAACTGTTGTAAAACTTAAGAACAAAAAAACAATATAAAGATGAAGACAAGAAAAATATAAGACGAGGAATAATATGAGATAACTTTCTTTTTTTCAAGTGTTCACCAAATCTTCAATTCTATACAATATGAACCCTTATGCCTCTATTTATAGTGTAACATAGAGGCATACAAAAGGTTAGTCATAAACATGACATTAACATGAATATAATGGGGAGGTTATGAAAGTGAAAGGTTACAAGAATAATGGTTATAAAGTTTGAGGTTATGGTTATCTTCATGATGGAGGAAAGTAATGGAGTAACTTCTTCATGTAGTGGACATCCACAATATATTATTTTATAACACTCCTCCTTGGATGTCCATAGATAATATGCCTCGTTAAAACCTTACTAGGAAAAAATCCTAGTGAAGGAAAAAGAGTATACATATCTTTTAATACGCTTTGAATGTTGCCTCGTTAAAAACCTTACCAGGAAAATCCAATTGGGATAAAACCATGGTTAAGGAAAAGAGTACAACACATATTTTTCTCCCCTGATAAAATTTTTACTTGATATCTCGGAGACGATGCATTCCAATCTTATATCACAACTTCTCAAATATTGATGTTGGCAATCCTTAGTGAATAAGTTTACAAGATTATCACTTGAATGAGTCTTTGAACGTCTATCTCACCATTTTGTTAAAGATCATGTGTGAAAAATACTTTTGGTGAAATAAGTCTTGTCCGACCTCCTTTGATTGTATCCTCCCTTCAATTGAGCTATATATTATTTCCGTATATGGTGGTTAGAATATCCTTTGCCAAAGGAAAATCACATATTTTCTGAATGTGATAGATCATGATTCCAACCATACAAACTCCCGACTTACTTCATAGATCAATATTATTTCTGTATGATTTGAAGAAGTGGTTACCAATGTTTGATTCTTTGAATGCCAAGATATTGTTGTTCCTTCATATGTAAACAAATTGCTCATTTACGACCGAGCTTTATGCAGATCAAATAAATATTCTGCATCTACATAATCAAGTCATTTCTAACTCAGAGATTGATCATTTCAATTTTATACGTTGCTCGTCTTTTCTTCTCAAAGAAAATCACACATCTTCTATGTGTTGAGTCACTTGCTTTGTTAGTTTCTTGGCATAACTTGAATGGTAATATGACAATCCCTCACATAACTCTTTATATATATATATTTATATATCAAATAATCTTCTAGCATTTGCATAACCAACAATCTATAAGTGCACCAATTGCACTAATACATGACATTTTTAATCTTTTTCATGAGGTTGAAAAGATTCTTTCTCTATGTTAAGCAATCTCAGAACCATTGGGTACTCAATGGAATTGTTTTAAGACCTTTTAAATCCTTCAAGAATTTTCATATAACCTTCATCGTCTAGTTAGACATGATAATCAGTCATTATACATATTCAAGTATTTCATCTATTGCCAGATTGAAATAAGTCTCATTGCATCCACCACTGGAGGACTTATCTCCATTTAATAATGTCAAGACTTCTGCGAAAACCATTTATGCCCCGAGGCACAAACAATACTTTATATCTTACGGTTATACTTTCACACAATGATTCATTTGTACCCCACTGACATATATTTTGATTTATGAACTATAAGTTCAAAACACCACTTTTCTAAGTGAAATAAAATATACTTGAATAGTGCATTTTATTTGGCCAATCATTTTTCTGTCCACATTATATGATAGATTCGAATTTAAGATCCTCGTAACCACTAGTGATACTTCATATCAAAGATACCGTCGACGGTCATTTGACTTGATTTCAATACGACATAACTTATCGAGATCTCTTTATTTTTCATCATTTTCAGGTACCTGAACCTTTGCCAAGATTTTATGAAGTGTTATGTCATAGTGCTCTTTCAAAGCACTTACCTCATTATCATGACCATTTTGATAATTTGCTCCTCTCCTTTCTCAAAGAGTTTTACGTTTGGAATAAATTGGTCTATCACGCTTCTAGCGTACTATAGACTATGTCCTTCAAGGATTATTTATTGAAGCATTTGCAGCTTAATTAAAATATTGGGTCAACAAATACATCTGGTAAATTATTTGCAACATTTTGCAAATGAATTATCTCTTGAACTTCAAGTTCACATTTTTTTAACGATGATCTAGATAATTCACCCCACACATAATTTCAGTTGCTAAACATATCTCCCCATAATGTTAGAAAATCTAGCATTCACCTCCAACCTCATTGGGGATCCATCTTTGTGCGTGGTGGAGCAATAAAATCATATGTGCACACATCAAATTTTTAGATGAAAATTATTTGGTTCCTGACCCTGAATCAATTGTGATGGGAGAACCTTGTTGGCTTGATGCATACATGTTAAATAAACTCATCTCATATTAAATTTTATTTGAGAGATTTGTTCTCACAATCATTGGTCTAGCTATAATTGGAGGCATACAATTTCTGCTAAACCAACCAACATTATCAACACAAATTTATAATTTGGAACTGTGCTCTTAATTTAACAATTCGAGCAAACAATCTTACAAAAACTAATTTGTAAGTTGACACAAATGCACATGTGACCATACCATAGATGCATCTATTAAATCATAATAGTGAACGGTCCACATGGCAGGTGAACGGGCCATATTCACCTTTCTATATGTTCCAAATAATTTCAGAGGATACAATCCCAACCTTAGTTGATACAGTTATCATTTTGTCATGAGAACAAACAACAAAAGAGAATCTTGAAGAATCTTTTATTTCTTCAAACATATATCCACGTGAATTCTCAACTTATTTTGCATCCCTCTGAATCGGAATGACCAACTGGTTATGCCAACTGATATTTATTCTAGTAAACTTTCAGTTTACTTGTGCATGTGATTCTTTCATCATGCTCATATTTTTATTCAACAAACAAGAGAAAGGCGGGTAACCTTTTATGCAAATATTCATTACCCGCTTTGATTGTAGTAATCTGAATTTATTTAATTTTTCAATAATTTACAGTCTCAATACAATAATTTTCAATTTCTCCGAAACTTATAAAGTTTCTTTTGAGACTTACTACAATCACAAACAATTTCATTCTGAGTAGTAACAAATCAGCTCTTTCGTAACTCTCAATTAATTTAGTGTACTACCATAAATTTCACAACACCATTTTTATGGTGACCATCTCCTTCAAGGAGAAAATTATTATTATTGTCATGGTTAAAATTATTACATGCATTACTTATTTCTTGAAAATCAATGACAAATTTGTGTTGCCACACAACAACATTTATTTTGATCATGACCACAATCTTTATAGAAAAGATTTATTTCTTTCTTTTTTCCTCCAATAGTTCATAATAAAACATACCACAATATTTGTGTAGTACTCAAAGTATATGACCAAAATGACCATCTATGTCAAAATATTTCCTTTCAATCTCTCAAACCTCCCGTAGAGGTGAGATGTGACATTCATCCAACAATACATGAATATGTTCTTATCCATACGAACACAAGTCACATTTTCTTCATGAAATGGACTATAACCATTTGTACATTCTCCATAAGTTTTTATTAGAAACTCATTGTCATGCTTTGGCATTATCAAATTTATGTGATTCACATCAACATCACTTTAAGAGCTCAAATGTACCAATTGTACTACCACTTTGTATTCCTTTATTTTGATGGAGGATTTACAAAACTTTATAAATTAGGTTGCACCAACAACAATGTGCCCAATAACTTCTCATACCACTTTGATGGATAAAAATTACTTTAACAATTACCTTCACATTTGAAAGACCATCTTAAGAAACAATGTGCCCAATAACCTTTTATACCACTTTAATGGACAAAATTATCTTTACATTTGAAGGAATATCTTAAGAACCCATAATGTTCTTCCTTTTAATTACCATAATGATGGCCATTAACATTTTACCACACTCATATTCATACATTCAACCACTTGTCATTTTTCAGACATATTATGCACTGCTACCACATTCACATAAGAGAATGGAGCAAATCAATTGGGCGGATTTCATGACTTTTATCAAGAGCATATCAATTTGCTCAGTCATCATTACATCATCATTATATTATGTTGGGACTTGAACCTAACGTCTTACCCATAAAAAAGCATTTTAGGTCATTATTTGTTGGGACCCAACCCAACATTTTATTATCATGATGCATCAGGACTCTCACCCGATTACCCTCTTGGTGCGATAGGACTTGAATCCTTCGTCTTACCCTCAATCAATGACATAAATGCCAAATATAATAGGACTCACACTGAGCTTTTAAAAAAATATTACCACTTTGTGATTAACATGCATAATAAAATATAGAACAAAAAAACACACAATAAAAGTATTTTCAACAAATACTAATATCTTAAACTTGTCAAAACAGAGAGTTACATATAACATTATATTTTATAATGTTTGGTGCATAATTATTAAGGTAGTGAATTACCGTTATAAATCAAAGAATCAATTGCACACTAAAAAAAAGAAGTTCTAATTACACTAAAATAAAACTGCTCACTACCACCACCCCCTTTGCAATTTTCATCTGAACCCAAAATATTTCACACACAAAATAAAATAAATTAAAAACTTATGTAATAACCAAAACATTGAGCATAATCATAAATAAAATATAAAATAAGTTTCACATACAAAAGAAAGTATATATAGTCATAGGTGAAAAAAATGCACAGTAACAATAATACTAATCATTCACCTTGTTCACAAGTAAAATATAAAATAGATTCCACAATAATTTACCTTGTTCCCGAGAGAAAAATAAACACAGTTATTTACCTTCTTTTGTTTACTTTGCTTCAATCCTGCAATGGTAGAACATTCGTGCTGATAACGTGTTGTAAAATTAAGAACAAAAGAACAATATAATGATGAAGACAAGAAAAATATAAGACAAGAGGAGACAATATGAGATAACTTTCTTTCTTTCAAGTGTTCACCAAATCTTCAAGTCTATACAATATGAACCCTTATGCCTCTATTTATAGTGTAACATAAAGGCATACAAAAGGTTAGTGATAAACATGACATTAACATGAATATAATGGGGAGGTTATGAAAGTGAAAGGTTACAAGAATAATGATTATATAGGTGGAGGTTATGGAGGTTATGGTTATCTTAATAATGGAGGAAAGTAATGGAGTAACTTTTTGATGTAGTGGACATCCACAATATATTATTTTATAACATCAACAAAAAACTTATTACACACTACTATTTTGACGTTATGAACGTAAAAAAAATTAATGGTAATTGTTGGTCTCATAACAAGTCTTTTCATATTCTCCTAACTCATCCAAAATCAAATCTAATCCACCCAACCTGATCCAACCTATTTAGATTTGGGCTGGTTATTAATCCGTCCATAAGTTAGCTCAACCCAATCCACTTTAAAAATTAGATTTATATGTAATCTAAATTGATTTTTGAAAAATCTTATTAAAATGATTTTTAAAAACTTTTTTTTGATTTTATATGTTATATATAGTTATAATAAATAAAAAATAATAATTTTATTAGTTATTAAAAGTTTATAAAATAACCAAAAAAACTATTAAAACTTAGTAAAAAATTAGATAGGTTGAATTATGACCCGTTACTAACCCGTTTTGATCCAATCTATTTTGTCCCAAACAAATTTGGATTAAGTGGGGTCTTGACCCGTTTGTTATCTTAACCCATTTTGATCCGTTTAAATTTAAGTAAATCCGCCCAATTTTCGCCCATAAATTTTACCTAGAAAACATTGATTAAAGTGGTGACTTCGTTTGCTGCCACCATAATTTTAACCAAGGAGCTTGATTGCATTGGACATGGCAGCACCGGCAGAGATGGCGACGGGTGAAGGAGACAATGCATCAACGAAGAGAACTGTAAGAATATATGTTGGTGGTTTAGACCATCTCCAACCCTTCAACTCATATGAAAAGTCAGAAGAAAGGCTTCAAATTGGATGAAGCACAGATTCGGATTTACTTCCCAAAGTTAGGAAAGATAAAACCAGTGTCTCTTAGAGGAACTGGTAAGCATAACTACAGTTTTCAGCAAGTGGAAGTTCCTTTTTTACCTATCCATTTTTGTGATTGTGAAGAGCACTATGTTGCTACTTATACAGACAAGCAAAAATCACTTTGTAATTATGGCTCAAAGGATGGTGGAATGGATGATAAAGATCTAAATATTATGAATTCAGGCTTGAAAAGAAATTTTGAGAGGGATAACATCTCTGAGAAAACCCCTAGATATTTTAAATTATCTAAGGAAGTTCAAAGCTCAAATGGCAGAGTTGATCATGACAAGAATCTAGTCAACCAAGAAATGAGAGATGATGATAACCTCATTCTCTATGTGGTGGCTGGTGCAAATGATAGAACGATTATGGTAAAAGATCCAATCCAGGAAGCAATGACATTTATTCAATCTAATGAAGATTTTGTTGACCAAGAAATGGATGATGATGATGACTGCCTTATTATCAATGTAGTGGCCGGTGCAAAGGATAGAAACACTATGTTCAAAGATCCAACCCTGGAACCAATCGCATCCAGAATTCGCTATCCAAGGAATCACGACTTGCTACAGATGTACAAAATCAAGGAAGGATGATGCCCTCAAACAGAAAGTGTAAAGAACCTTCAGAGGTTAAAGATGGTGAGGCACATAATTTGCTGTCTAAAGCTGAAGTAAAGCAGAGTTTGGAATTCAAACGAGATAGCCAGCTATTAAATAGAAGTGCCAAATTGCCAAAGAAGTCTCCACGGAAAGATCTCATTAGTGCTAGTAGTGGTGCTACATTCAGTGTATTGGATATTTTGTTGAGTGCTATTCATGGTAAAGAGATGCAGTATGGCTCTGATGGTGTTAGTGAGTTCTCCTATGACAAAAAAAGATAAAGTAACAAACGATGAGAAAGTATCAGATCACCTTGAAGAGCTGGATAAAGTTGAATATGAAGATGACGTATCAAGAGATGAGGAAGTATCAGATCAACAGGAAGAGCTGGATAAAGTTGAATCTGAATATGAAGTATCAAATGATGAGAAAGTATTAGATCAGCATGAAGAGCTGGATAAAGTTGAATATGAAGAGAAAGTACCATATCAGCATGAGGAGCTGGATAAAATTTCCACTGACAATTTAGATGGACCTGTAGATATTTATGTCAGAGGTGATGCATGGCGACAAAAATCTTCATGGAAAGAATTGGATCGTGATGCCACCAGAAGTTCTTTCAGCATTTCGCAAATTTTGCCTGGTCTAAGTCTTCCAAAACCAGAGTTGCCAGTGATGGGAGAGACTGGAACAACACACAAATCTAACAACACGGATAAAAGTAATTCCCAAGATTTTTCTGTAGAGGAGCAGAATAATGTTCATTTCAGTAAAGAGCTTCCAGTGTTGGATGACTATCAGCAGAAAGAAACAATGAAGAATTAAGGCAGTGCTCCAACTCCCGAAAAGGAACATGTATCTGCATTAAAATAAGAACTTGTAGGAGATACTAACTACAACAAAACTTGTTCTTTCATGAGGATGTGCTGCTTCAATGAAGGAGTGAACGAAAATGAAAGCAGAACTAAGTGGGTCACTCAAGAAGAAGATTAACGAGAAAAAGTAGTGGATACTTCAGAATAGCTTCATGTAAGATATGACAGCTCCAAGTTACATGGACAATGCAATTCCCTTTTCATTTAGGTGCATAATTCTTATTTCAGAATCAGTTGTGCCATTCTTGAATCTGTAGTTTTCCATTTGAAGTTTATACATGGACATCCTTCTGTTGAAAAACACACACAATTAAATTCAATTAAACTATCTAGGCTGCATTTTACACTCTTCTTTGATTTTGCTTCGGTCCGCTGAGTTTGTCTGCTTCTCAGATTACTTCAATTTCAGTAATTTTTTGTTCTTGATTTTAAAGAGTTTGGGTTAGTTATTTAGTGGAAATTTTCTCGTGTCCTAGCTAAGACCAATGCTTAATAGGAAACCTAGAGACTGTAGGGAGTAATAGTTTGGGTTAGTTGTTTAGTGGAAATTTGAGTTTTTTCTTATATGGAGAAAGTTGGTATGGAGGAATTGTGTCCTTGTCAAGATAAGGACAAGTATCATGAGTTGGTAGTGCATTGGAAGGATGTGTTCATGTGGATGAAGATTATAAAATCTTGTTGATATTTATAGAGAACGGTGGAGTTGCATATGGTGGTGATAGGGATAACCCTAGACGTCAGGATAATGTTAGGGAAAAATATGAATTGGGGAGGAGTTCAAAAGCTCTAAAGACTAATGCGAGAAAGAATAGGATGGAAGATGGGATTTTAAGTAAGAAGTGAAGAAATGAGGAGAGGGATTTAGACAATAGGAAGCAAAGAATTGATGTGGAATTGTACCTATTAAGGAGCAGATGATGAGATATGGGATTTTGAGTAAGAATCGACGAAATGAGGATAGGGATTTAGATAACAGGAAGCACCAAATTGATGTGAATATTGCACCTAGAAAGGAGAAGCAAATGAAAGATGAGATTTTGAGTAAGAGGCAAGAAATGAGGATGGGAACTTAGATAACATGAATCATAGAAATTAGAATTGATGTGATGATTGTACATGGTAAGAGTCAGAAGGTGAATGATTGGATTTTGCGTAAGAAGTGATGAAACGAGGGTAGGGATTTAGATAACTGGAAGCACATAATTGTTGTGAACATATACCTGGTAAGGAGTAGAAGATTCAGAACGATAGCAAATTCATGGATGCGGAAGTAAAAATTGAACCTCAAGAAGATTCTTATTGTAAGTTATTTGATTCGTGCAAAAAATTTTGTGTATGAAGATATCATTGTTTCAAATCTTCATTTGGTAATAATTATTGTTTTCAATTCTTCTAGGGCAGAGGTAGGCTAGGGCAGTAGCTCTAACCCCTTTGTACCTTTAGCGGAACATTGCCTGAATGTATTATTTCAATTCTTCTGCTACTTTCACTGATTCTTTTGGTCCCTCTTTTATTTTATGTTACCTCTTAGTTTTCGTTCACCATGAAAATTCTTGTAACCATTGGCTACTAATTTTGTGTATCAAGCTGGATGCGACAATCATAGATTCTTGGTACATGAAGGAGGTTTTGAATTTATTGATGACGCCCTACAATGAAGAAGAGTATAAGAAGCTCTGGAAAGACATAAGGAGGCGATTACCATCCCGCTCAACAAATGGACGTGGGAAATCCCTTCTATCACTCCATAAAGGTAGGTTAATAGTTTGTTGTTTGTTTTCCCTTTCGTGGCGTCTTTTTGCATTTTGAATGTTTCTCTTATGTTTTGAATTTTTCTCAGGCCATACCTTGATTTCAAATTTGTGTTCTCACTTTTAAGATAGTACCCATTTCCATAGGATTCCTCCTCTCTCAGTTAGACAACTTAATAATAATTTCTTGCCTTGTTCTTTCGTCAGAAAATGAACTGAACTTGCTAGCAAATCTTTACTTTCTAATTGATAGTAAGTTTTGACTTTTTTTTAAAATCTCACTTTCATGTAGCTCATAGTAGAGTATGTTCTCCTTTTGTTTCTCTACACTTTTATTGCTTTATTTCCACAAGGCGTCAATTAAAAAGGGAAACATTTGGATCTTTCTTTTAAAAAGTTTCCATCTATCATTGTTGTAACTTTTCAATTGTCTCAACATTTTGTATGAACAGGTCATGACCAATGTAACTTTTGATACAATATAATGTGTACTCACATAGAAGTGTCAGCGGAAACAATAGTCATGTAAGGCAAGTGACCTCATCAAAAAGAAGAAGTCATGTGAGGTAAGTGGACAAGTTGTGACTCCAAGAAAGGGAACAAATAAACATTTCTAGGAAGGAATAACTGCTTTTGAAATCTAAATTATGAAAGCCACACAGAGAAACAAAAGACTTACTTGCCAAATATGTTGAAGGTCATCGACTCATCGATAATCAAAACAGTGTCTCACTCAAATCAGTGTTGTCAAAGGCTCATTTAAGGCGCACTTAAAAGGCCTATGGCACATAAAAGTTCATGGAGGGTGATTCTCCTCACTTTGTTGCGCTTCCGTGTAGGCAACCCATTATTTGCGTCAACTACTTAGTACCCGTTACATCCACATCTTGGGTACCAATTTAGAGTTACTAAATTGACATCCTAGAACCAAGCTACATATTTTTTTAACAAGGGTGATTTCACAGTATAGAGATATGAGATAAATTATAATTTAGATTGGGTGTTTGGCTTGTAGGGGCATATTGGGCATTTAAAATATACTTGTTTTCAATGGCCTTTTAAGTGACTCGATTAAGTTTTCTAGGTGCACTTTTGGAGTTATAGTATGCTATGGAAGAAAAGGAACCCCGTTAGCATATTCTATTTGTCTCACTTGGCTTCTTGGTTTAAGCGATAGCAAAGAAAAAGGAAATAAGAGTTATGCATACCTTATGAAGAATTGTAGACAAAAATGACATTCTTTAAAAAGAGCAATCAATGATCTATTTTAACAATCCATCATACCAGGAATCTCAGGGTCACCCCTCAGTTCTGTGTAGATCAACACTGGTTGCACTAAATTCTGACCTTTTTCAGTTTGTTGTGTGGTGATTAAGATCTCATTCCGTCTAGGTTTTCCGATTCTGATAACTGTTTGCTTCCAAGATTTTGACGATTGAGCATTTCCAGATTTGCGTAACATCTACATCAGGTCGCTCGGTTCAGATATTCTTTCTTCTTAATTCCTAAGAGTAATTTCCTCAAGGGGTGTGCCCAAACTAAAAAATGTCACAGGAAACCTAGGGAGAAATAGTTTAGGTTGGTTGTTTATTGGAAATTGAATTTGATTATATGGAGAAAGTTGGTAAGCAAGAATTGTGTCCTTGTCAAGATAGGGACAGGTATCATGAGCTTGGTAGCGCATTGGAAGGATGTGTTCATGTGGATGAAAATTATAAAAGCTTGTTGTTATTAATAGAGAAGGGTAGATCTGCATATGGTGGTTATAGGCATAACCCTAGTACTGATGTTGAAGCTGACCCTCTTTATATGAATTTTTTGGTTAAGACCAAGCTAGATGGAGCATCATATGTTTCTAAAGTTAATGATCAGAATGGGTTGCCTGTGTTCATCAAGTATGAGAAAGATAGGGAGTTGGAAATCCATGGAGTTGAAAAGGATCAGGATAATGTTAGGGTGAAACACAAATTGGGGGAGAGTTCAAAAGGTCTAAAGGCTAATGCGAGGGAGAATAGGAGTGTCTCCATTGTTGAGAAGCAGAAGATAAAAGATGGGATTTTGAACAAGAAGCAAGGAAACAAGGATAGGGAGTTGGAGATTCATGGAGTTGAAAATGGTCAGGACATTGTTAGGGCAAAATACGAATTGAGGAGTTCAAAAGCTCTAAAGACTAATGCCAGAAAGAGTAGGATGGAAGATGGGATTTTAAGTAAGAAGCGAGGAAATGAGGATAGGGATTTAGATGATATGAAGCATAGAGTTGATGTGAAGATTGTACATGGTAAGGAGAAGCAGTTGAAAGATGGCATTTTGAGTAAGAGGCGAGGAAACGAGGATAGGAACTTAGATAACATGAATCATAGAATTGATGTAATGATTGTACATGGTAAGAGACAGATGATGAATGATGGGATTTTGAGTAAGAAGCGAGGAAACGAGGATAGAGATGTAGATAACTGGAAGCACATAATTGATGTGAACATTATACCTGGTAGGGAACAGAAGATTCAGAATGATAGCAAATTCATGGATGCGGAAGTAAAAATTGAACCTCAAGAAGATTCTGATTGTAAGTTATTTGATTCGTGCAAAAAAAAAATTGTGTATCAATATATCATTGTCTCAAATCTTCATTTGCTAATAGTTGTTGCTTTGTTATAAAGCTATTAAGGAGGCAGAATCCGAAAGTGAAGTAGAAATCCTTGAGAATGTAGGTGCAGAGGTAGGCTGGGGCAGTAGCTCTAACCCCTTTGTACCTTCAGTGGAGCGTTGCCTGAATGTATGATTTCAATTCTTCTGCTACTTTCACTGGTTCTTTTGGTCCCTCTTTTATTTTATGTTACCTTTTAGTTTTGGTTCACCATGATAATTCTTGTAACCATTGGCTGCTAAATTTGTGTATCAAGCTGGATGCCACAATCATAGATTCTAGGTACAGGAAGGAGGTTTTGAATTTAATGATGATGCCCTACAATGAAGAGGAGTATAAGAAGCTCTGGAAAGACATTAGGATGCGATTACCATCTAGCTCAAGAAATGGACGTGGGAAATCCCTTCTATCACTCCATAAAGGTAGGTTAATAGCATGCGGTTTTGTTTTCCAGCATCGTGGCATCTCCATTTTGAATGTTTCTCTTATGTCTTGAATTTTTCTCCGGCCATACCTTGATTTCAAATTTATGATAGTATCCAATTCCATAAGATTCCTCCTCTCTCAGTTAGACAAGTTAGAAATATTTTCTTGCCTTGTTCTTTCGCCAAAAAAATGAACTGAACTTGCTAGTAAAATCTTTACCATCTGATTGATAAAAAGTTTTGACTTTTTTCAATCTCACTTTCATGTAGCTCGTAGTTGTTCTCCTTCTGTTTTCTCTACACTTTTATTGTTTTATTTCCACTAGGCATGGAAGAGTAGAGTGTTTTTAGTCTATTAAAAAGGGAAACATTCAAATCTTTCTTTTTAGAATTTCCAATCGATCATTGTTGTACCTTTTCAACTGACTCAACAACTTGTATGAACAAGGCATGACCAACTATGTTGCTTGGACTCTTCAAAAATGTCATCGGGTATATGTAGGATCCTTCAAAAGTAGTGCATTTTTGAAGGATTCGACATGGGTGCAACAGATTTTTTGGAGAGTCCAAGAAACTTAGATGACCAATGTAACTTTTGATACAATATAATGTTCACTCAGAGAGAAGTGCCAGTGGAAACAATAGTCATGTAAGGCAAGTGACCTCATAAAAAAGAATAAGTCATGTAAGGCAAGTGGACAAGTAGTGACTCCAAGAAAGGGAACAAAGGAAACATTTCTAGGAAGGAATAACTGCTTTTGAAGTCTGAAAGCCACACCCGGAAACAAAAGACTAACCGCCTACAGTTTGTTTTCCAGAATCATGACATCTCCTTGCATGACTAACCGCCTACAGTTTTTTTTAGAATCGGTACATATCCTTGCATTTTGAATGCTTCTCTTGTGTTTTGATTTTTTCTCAGGCCATTTCTTGGTTCAAATTTATGTAGTCACTTCTAAGATAGTATCCAATTCCATATAACCTGCACTCTCATCTAGAAAATTTAAGAATAGTTTCCTGCTTTGTTTTTAACCAAAAGTTGAACTGAACTTGCTAGCAAATCTTTATGTAGTCACTTTTAAGATAGTTTCTAATTCCATAGAGTTCCTGCACTCTCATTTTTATATGGTTCGTAGTAGAGTATGTTCTCCTTTTGTTTTCTCTCTCACTTTAATGATATTACTTTCACTGTGTAAGAGTAGTGGTTTTTTTTTAGTTAGTCAGAAAAAGGAAACATTTAAATCTTTCTCATAAAAGTTCACATAGATCTATGTATCCCTTTTTAATTTGATTAATTTTTTTATATGAACGAGGCATGACCAATGTTCTCCTTTTGTTTCCTCTCTCACTTTTATGATATTACTTTCACTGTGTGTAAGAGTAGTGTTTTTTTTCTTAGTTAGTGAGAAAAAGGAAACATTTAGATCTTTCTTTTAAAAGTTTACATAGATCAATGTATCCCTTTTTAAAATGAAAAAGAAATTTGCTAGATGGAAGGCACAATACCTATCCCTAGGGGGTAGATTGATCCTCATAAACTCTGTTCTGGACTCTTTGCCAACCTATGTGATGTCCTTGTTTCCAATCCCAGCTAAGGTGGTGAAAAAAATAAACAAGCTTAAAAGGAACTTCCTATGGAAAAGCAATAAGGAGTGAAAGGGTTATAACTTAGTCAACTGGAAGAATGTACTTCTTAGCAAAGAAAGAGGGGGTTTAGGGATCAGAAATTTGAGGCAGCAAAATGAAAGCCTTTTGATGAAATGGGTGTGGAGATACACTGAGGAAGATGCAGCTCTCTGGAAGGAAATATGTATAGTTAGGTGGGTAATGGAAACAAAAATAAATTTTGGAAAGATGGCTGGATAGACCTTACCTCTCTTAGAGAACTTTTTTCAGATTTGTTTCTAATCTATGAGAACCATAATGCTAGAGTGAGTGATTGTTGGACAGAACAGGGATGTGACATATCTTTAAGAAGACTACTTAATGACTGGGAGGTGGATAGGGTGGCAGCGCTACTGGGAAAACTAGCTGGAATGATTATAACTACAACAACAACAAACAAGATCCTGTGGAAACATAGTAAGGATGGAGTTTTCTTAGTCAACAATGCTTACAAAAAGGACTACAGGGGATGATAGGGGCCCCAAAATATAATTGGAATTACTTTTGGAAGAGATGCATTCCTACAAAAGTAAAGTGTTTCACCTGGTTAGTGATAAAGAGAGCATGTTTAACTGAAGAAGTTCTACAAAAGAAAGGCAGACAGCTGGTCCCTAGGTTTTTTTTCTACAACTTGTCAGGGGAAACAAATAACCATCTCTTCCTGCATTGTCAGTTTACGTTTACTGCTCAAATTTGGAACTTGTTTCTCAACATCACAAGCATGAACTGGACAATGCCAGAACATACATCAGATCTGTTGAGCTGCTGGATTAGGAGGGGAGGCAATAAGCTCTTGGTGTTGGATTTAGAGATCAAGAGGAAAATGAAGAAGAGGTTTGTGGATGACCAGCCAAGGATCAAATGGGGTTGCTTGTATATGTCCAGTTCCTGGGAAATGAGGGAGAAGTTGGTGGCGGACGGGTGGGGGGTTGGGGAGTAGTGGAGATGCAAATAGTATGTGAGATAGGCTCGCTAGATGCATTAGGGATTTGGCTGCATATGTGGCTCTAATCCCTTAAAAAATGTGTGTTATTCTTGAGGGATTTCAGACCTAGAAGTTTCATTAGTGGAATTTACAAAATCATTGCCAATGTGCTAGTGGAAAGAATGAAACAAGTGATAAGTAAATTGGTGAACAAGCATTAGATGGTATTCCTAAAAGGCAGGCAGATTATGGATGCTTTAATAACAACTGAATGTGTGGATACCAGAATGAGAGGTGAGTAAGTAGGCACCATGTGCAAACTTGTCTTGGAAAAAACTATGATCATGTAAACTAGGGATTCCTTTAGAGCATCTCAAGGCAGATGGATTTTGGGGACAAATGGCTTAAATGAATAGATTTTAAAACTATGGAGGGTGGAGGTGGGGTGGGGTGGGGGGTCACTTTGAAAAGGGCTTGAGACATGGAGATCCCCATTCTCCTTTCCTATTCATTTTAGGCTTCATTTGTTCTCATTAAGATTTAAACTTCTGAATTTGATTGCATATTTGAATGATTAAGATGTTTCTGGATCTGAACACCGTATAATTAGGATTGTTTGCTTTTCAGCATCTGAACATACATTATTTATATGTACATAATAAATATACAATCCAAGTAAAAATTAATTAATTATTAAAAAAGAATTAATAAAATAAAATTATTATTTGATTTTAAGAAAATAAAACACTTACACTTACTAGTGATGGTAGAGATAGTTTGTAGTGGTGTTGGTGAACTTGTGATAGTAATAGTTGTTGTTAGTGGCTAGTAATGATGGTGATGATAGTTGTGGCTCTACAGGTGGTTGATGTTATGGTGACTATCATAATGGTGACAATTGGTAGTGGCATTGGTGGTTATAATGATGAAGTTGGTTGATGTTAGTAGTTGACAATGTTAATGGTGATTGCTGAAGAATGTGTGGTGGTTGGTGATGTGTTTGTGTTAGTTGAAGGCGATGCTAGTTATGATGGTGAAAGTGGCTGGTAGTAGAAATTGACCACAGTAATATGTAGTGGTTGGTAGTAATGGCGGAGGAGGTGGCAGCGGTGGTGGTGGTGAGCAAAAAATAAATGGTGGTAGTTGGTGGCGAATCTAGTTCTGATGGCGAAGTTTGTTGGTAGTAGGTATTGATTATAGTGAGTGGTGGCTACTACAGAGACGAGAGTGGTGACGGCAATGGATATAATTATAATGATGGAGAAGGTAAGTGTGGTAGCAGCTTACAATAGAGGTTAGCAACAATAGTGGTTGTGATGATATAGATGGTTAGTGGTAGATGACAATGATGAAAGTGGTGATTGTGATGACAAAGGTGGTTAGTGGTGGTGGCTGGTAATTGTGGATAGAGTGATGGTGAATATTATCCACACAAGAATACCTCTTAATGATATTAAGACTCTGTTCTAGATCTTAATGATTAAGACTTATTCAGACCAATGAAGTGCTTAAATCTTAATATGAAAACAAATGCACTTAATGGTCTAATGTCTGAACCATTCAGGCCTCTATTAAGTGCAAAAAAATGAGGCTTAAGTACTTATACATTAATGAAAATAAATGTAATTAATGGTCTGATGTCTGAACCATTCAGATTCAAACCTCCATTAGGGGAAAACAAATGAGGCCTTAGCCGTGGTAGGAATGAACCACATGTTGAGGGTAGCTACTCAAAATAGATGGACCAGGAGCTTTAAAGTCAGCAACATAACAGGCCCTGGGTATGGAGATTTGTAATCCTGTGTATACTGATAACACTATGATTTTTTGTGAAACCAAGGTGGAATAGATAAGATACATCAGGGAAATACTTGTGGTACTGGAGGTAGTATCTGCACCAATCATCAACTGGAAAAAGAGCAGTCTTTTCCCCGTCAAGGAGGAAGCGTAGATGCAAAATTTTGCAAATATTCTCGGCTGCAGCATAGAGAAACTTCCCACAACCTATTTAGGCATGCCATTGGGTAGTAAACAATAGATTATAGACATAAAGAATAGCTAATATGGGATGGGATAATCCAGAGATCAGAAAAGAAGTTAGCCATTTGGAAGTCACAGTATCTTTCACTTGAACGTAAATACATTGATAAATGCAGTATTAGATTCCCTCCCAACCTATGTCGTGTCCTTCTTCCCTCTACATGCAAAGGTTCGGAAGAACTGGATAGGCTGAGAAGAAGAATTCCTATGGTTTGGCAACAAGGAAGGGAAGGGGACTTATTTTGTGAATTGGAGAATAGTCAAACTTCCAAAATCACTAGAGGGACTACGATTGAGGAACTTTAAGATTCAAAATGAATGCCTCTTGATGAAATGGCTATGGAGATACGTGAAGGAAGATCAAGCTTTGTGGAATGAAGTTATACAATGCAAATATGGCCAAGACATTGAATGGTGCTCCAATGAAGCCACAATACCTTATGGAGTCTCAATTTGGAGACCAATTAGATCTCTTTGGAACAAACTTGTAGGGAACATGAAGCTCAAAGTAGGCAATGGGACAATAATTTATTTCTGGAAGGATGTCTGGATAGGACAAGAGACCCTTATGCAGACTTTTCCTGGTCTGTTCTCCTTTTGTAGCAACCTTGATATCACTATTGTAGAAAGTTGGTCTAATGGGTGGGATATTTCCCTTAGGAGGAATTTGAATGATTGGGAATAAGTAGAGTGGCAAAACTACTACAAGTGCTCAATGACTTCAAAGGGTAGATACAATCAACTAGAGACACATTGAGGATGTAAGGTTCTCTATAAAGAAACTGTATAAGAAGGAAGTGGGACTCCATCAAGGACCTAGATTGACCAAATGAAGACAGGTTTGGACAAGTCAGGCACCAACCAAGGTCAAATGTTTTATGGTTGGTGTCTAAATTAGCATGTCTCACACAAGAAGTACTGAAGAAGAAGGGATGAAAAATTGTTTCTAGATGTTTTCTCTGCAATGAGACAGATGAGACTGACAATCACTTGTTTCTACATTGCAGAATCAACCTAACTTTGGTCCCTGTTTTTGAAACTCACAGATAGCAACTGGACTAAGCCAGAACACACTGCTGACTTACTTAGCTGTTGGATCAGGAGAGGGGGAGTGGGGAAGCAAAAATAAAAAAAAATGGTGGAGAATGATCTCAGCTTGCATTTGGCAGACAATATGGAAATAGAGGAATGGAAGATGTTTTGAGAATAACATAAATTCCGTCCAGAAGGTCAAAGAGAAATGTATCATCTCCCTTTATTTTTGGTGTAAAGAGGAATGTATAGAAGAAGAAGAAGAATTAGTAGATTTGCTAGTTTCACAGTAATAATCTTTGTATTTTACTCACTGTTAGCAAACATTGGAGATCTCCACATATCCTTAATGCTAAGGAATACATACATTACTAATTTCAAAAAGAAAAAAAACTGGGGGAGATGATTAGACAAGACTTGATATTGCTTTAGCATGTTGAGGACATGATCATTGATAAATTTTTGACCTACTTCATCCAAACACCTTTAATCCTCATGATTTCATACCTACCGACGGTTGCATTTGGAGGATGTAGGACCTATGATAAAACCATTTTAAGTGAAATGCTCTTCCCTTACCAGATCTGTGATGTTTGTACCATTTTTTTTAATGTATTCATTTCTCGTCTGATCAAATCTTTTATCACCATATACCCGTCTTAATAGATGCACTTCTGCCAGGCTCATCTACTTGAAATCTTGGACTTTAGAGGTCCAATATGTACTCTTATATAGCATCATTGGTCTTACAACTATATAATAAAATTTGCTTCACTTTGGTAAGTATCTTTCTATCACATAACACTCCCATATTCCTCCATTTTAATCATCCTATTTTCATTTCATTCATCAATGGTGCTGGTGTTGCATGAACCTGATCGACCCAAAAGGCATGGCCAAGATGAGCACGACCATTATAAAATTCGGTATCCAGTGAACTTAGTAGTTTGCTTGGATTATTAAAGAGGTAAAAGTTCCACTCATGGATGGAGACATGGAAATGTGAAAGGCTTGTTGTCTTGCTTTTTCATCCATGGGGAATTGAACTCCCTTAGGAAAAAATAAAGAGTGAAAGATGGCCTCTTTCACCTTAAAATCATTCTGTAATAGGTTGGTGTAAGAAGAGAACTGGAATTTTCTCACTCAATTGGCTGTCTAGGCACCACGAGTAGTGTGTCTTTTTGTTTGGACAGTTGCATAGGAACTATGTTGAGAACTTAAAAAACAAAGAAAAACACAAATTAGCAGGTCTTTATGCGAAACAGGGTGGTGATCATATCAATCATATACATAGATTGTAATGCATCTGGTGGAATATGTTTGGCCCATAATCAGTGATTGTTAGAAATTATTTGAGATTTTTTACTACAATAGATTTCTGGAGGAGGAGGAAATTAAGACATGGGAAATAGCTCATTTGACGCTAATGTGAACTATAAAAAACAAAAAGGCGCTTAAGGGACTTGAAAACTCTTTTCAACAGAGTGCAACCCCTCCATATTTTCTATATACTTTTTGAGAGCCTGTGATACTTTAGGAAGTATTGATGCAAGATGCTATTTTAAGGGAATAATGTTTCTATGTAAGACTATGTTGTATGAGGCGGAGTGTTGGCAGTTAAGACCTCATCCTCGAAATATGAGAGTGGTGGAAATAAAGAGATTAAGGTACATGTGTGTACATACTAGGGGAGATAAAATTAAGAATGAAGATCTCTAGTACAAGGTGAGGTGGGAGTGAACTCTATGGTGGACAAGATGAGGGAAACAAGACTCAAATGGTTCGGGCATGTGAAGTGGAGGTATGCAGAGGCCCCAATGAGTAAGTGTGGGACGTTGGCCGTGATGGGTTTTAGGAGAGGTAGTGGTAGTGGTAGGCATGTTTGGGATTAGACAAGACATGGCTTAACTCCAGTTTTCCGAGTACATGACCTTAGATTGGTGGTTATGGAGGTCACGGATTAGGTTAGAAGGTTAGTAGGTAGTTAAGCGTTGTCTCATTTCCAGATGGGATAGGCTTGGTGGTAGTTTGATGTATTGTACATGTTTCCCGTTCATACCAATAGTGTCATCTTTCTCGTAGTTGCATGTCTTATGATTTTTGTTACTCGGTATTTACCGTGCTTCAATTATCAAATTAGTTGGTTATTGTTATCGCCCCTATTTTTTGAATGCTATTTATGTTTTCTATATTATTTTTTATGTCCTCTTTCTATTTTCCTTTAACTACTCTAATGTGTGTTACTTGAGCCGAGAGTCTTTCGAGAACAACATCTCTACCTCCACGAGGTAGGAGTAAGGTATGTATACATTGTACCCTCCCCAAACCATGCTAATGGGACTACACTGAGCTTCTTCTTGTTGTTGTTGTCTTCTATGTGAAAAATTATCTTACTATGTTAATAAGTTATAATTAATCCTCACTATAAAGGTGGAAAATCTACTTGAGAAGGTAAGAAGTTGGGAATAGAGACACTTGTTTGTAAATCCTATTGATCAAGGAAGGCACGAAAAATTTAATTAAGAGTTCATCCATAATTTAGAGTTGTGGATGTAGCGGGATTGCACATAAGCGATGCATAATTAGGGTTTGCTTTTATGTAATTCAGGTTGGTTTTCATAGAATCTTAGAATAGTTTTAAGCTTTTTTAATCTGCTTTGTTTAGCATTTGTGCTATGTTACAGGCCTTTCAATTTAATTGGGGTGTTTTTTCAAGTTTAATGGTCCTTAAACAACAAGAATAAGGTTCCCAATTAGCTTACAGTAGTTTATGTTACAGAAGAGAAAAAGTTACCGTTTGATTGCTTGTCTACTTGAATTTCTTCGGAATATCAAACCCTCTAGTTGCGACTGCCATATTGGCTGTTGATGTTCTTATTTCTGCTTTTTTCTGTACCACTTTGTATCCAATCAGTGATGCGATCGCCATATCAACAACAAATTATTAATATATTTTCACTGTCAAAAATGCAGGTGTCAATCAAGAAATCAAAAGGGCCAGTCCTGACAAAGATATAAAGTTGAACATCATGCGTGGATTTTTCTTTTGGTTAGAGGTGAAGGCTATTTCCTTACCATATATTGACTTCAATGAATGTTCTGTTCTTTTCTGTGTTTAATGTGCTCCTTGCAGTGACCATGCATGTGAATCTCCTCTCACTCATTCCAGAATGAAAACCACAGTATGAAATACCCTTTTCCCACCAATCCAGTTGCTTATCTTCAGATTCCTCCAACCAATGGTTGCTATTGTCCTATCAGTCATTTGCCTCTAAATTATCAAAAGTACTGCATTTTGACCTCAAAAAAACATGAAACACAACTTTGGCTTGTTCAAATGTACTTTTCTGACTCCAAATTTTCAAGGATAACAGATCTAAATTCTACATCCATGTATCTTATTGTCAAAATTCTGATGTATGAGCCAATGGAATTTCAGTAGTTACAAAGATTGACCAATGGAATGAGAACAAACCAAGGGATAATCAATGCCTTTCATCTCAAATAAAAACATGAAATTTTTTTCATTTACCGTTATCTTTCTCATTATTGCTTGTTCTGCTGAAGCTAGTGGCTTATACTAAAAGTAATTTTGTTTCAATATCTCCAGCATCTAACTCAGCAAGATGCATTCCAGCCTTGGGAGGATGCAGAATGTCTCCAGACGAAGCCTGGATCTTCCTAGAAGCTGTTACTTTTTCCCATTCCCCAATGCCAATATGTGCCATAAAAACAAGCAATGGAAGAAAACCAACAACAATTAGTGTGTCTTAGTATCAGATAAGTTGGGGTCGGCTATATGAATCCTTATTGAGGATATTTCCTTATTTAAGCTCAACTCATGTTGGTAGAAGAAACTCAAAGGTTAATATTTCAATTACTGGTCGATAACATTTGTGTTGTGCATGATCCATTTGGGAAAAGTTTTCAAGACAGACAGAGAATGTGAAAGTTTCTTATACATTGTATTGGATTTCTCCGGTATACATAAGTTTTCTTATGTAGTGCTCTATGTCTGAAGTGTGAACTTATTAGACGAAGCGTGTACTCTGTCAATGGAGTTAGCATCTCTACATCTAATCTATTTGGTACAAGAGTGATTACATAAAAACATTTTAGTTTTAGAATTAACTTGCCTCAGTTACTACTAATGGTGTAAAATAGGTAACATAATTAAGTTTGTATTGAAAGAGAAGTTTCTATTACCTCATAATGATCAACAAATACTGGCCTTGGCTTCTTTAACAGTGGTAACAACTCTTAGGGTGTGTTTGGTATGAAGGATAACATTTTTCTTCATACCAAACACATCCTTAATTGCAAACATTTTCATGGAAGGACACCATTATGAAATCATGAGAAAAATTTAAAGCCTAGAGTGCAATTTGAAATATGATTTTGTATATATTATGAAACTAAATGCCCGCTATATTTGATAAATGAAGAATAATTTTATTGCTTGGGAAATTATTATTTTTATTATTATTTTTTTTTCTTTTTTTTTTAATTAAAATAAAATCCTCAATAGAAATAAGTACAAGTAAAGGGGGCTAGGTCTTACCTTGTCAATCCTGATGAGGCAACGAACCTTTACTAGTTAACAAACATGAAAAAAATAAGAGCTAGAGAGAACTAAGCATTATATGATCATCATAAAATTTGTAATATACTCTATGATGATATTACAAATGAGAATACTTGAAAAATGCCCAAATATAAAATTCTAGAAGAAAGTTGAGTTATTAACCTCAAACTTACTTTTACAAATGCGTGAATTAAAAATGATAGATAGCCCATCTAGGGTAACCTGAAGTATTTTCAACTTGTCTGCTTCTTCAAATCTTTCCAACAAAACTTGATAGTTCATCACTTCTTCTTGGATGTGTTGGATCTTGTTGAAGCTATTGACACTGCCATATGGTTCTGCTTTGCCAATCGCATCGGTAGGTGCCTTGGAACAAACTCTACTGTCACTTTACCATCCCAACTGTGCTTCTTTCCATGTGTCTTATTTTTGTTTTTGTTGCTTCCACTTCTTTGATGTCGAGGTGAGATATCCTCATCCCTAGCCACTTTATCAAAGCATATGTCCAACATATTTTCTTCCTCATCCTCATCAAAAGAATCATCGCCCAAATCACTTTCATAACTCCTAGTTGGACTAAATTCTGATGCTAAAGGCCTCTTGTTCCTTCTTCTTTGCAATTATACTTTTAGGTACAAATTCCAAAGCTTGTGGACTTACTTTTCTATTCAAAAGCGGAGGTGAAACATGCTCTTCTTCATCGTCAACCAAATCAGGCCATCTAGGAGTACTCATCTCCCTTTGCATTTCTTTCAAGACCTCATGAGCTGAGTGTAGAAGAAGAAGGAAGTTGACGATTGGAACAGGTCCAACGAAGCTGACTGGCGTGTCTGCAGCAAGTGTTGATGAAGAATGAAGCTGACGATTGGAACATGTCAAAGGAAAAAGTCCAACGAAGGTGACTGACGAGTTTACAGCACTGTTGTAGAATTAGAGTCGCACTAGGATTAGACTACTTATATTAATTAGGACTCTATATTACGACTGGAATTATATTATGATTAAGATTATATCACGACTAGGATTAGATTATTTATAATTGCATTATTATTATTATTATTATTATTATAGTAGTAATAGGTATTGTAGTAGGACTCTTAAGTATAGTTAACTTAGGACTCTACAATTCTCTCCCTATATAATGAAGTTGTAACTCAACATTATTTTTATCAATACAATCCTTGATTTCTTTAATCCTAGACGTGAGATTTCTACATGGTATCAGAGCATTAAAGCTCTTCCGCTCTCTGAGTATTGATAAAAAAAAATGGAAAAAAACCACACGTTGCAGTGACCACTTCTACCAAAAATATGTCTACCTCCTTACTTCACCAACTCATTGTCGCCTGCTCCATTAAACTTAAGCCAGCAAACTACCTCATAAAGAGGACACACATATCCCAATTGATTCATATCACAGAGAATGAACCAAGTAAAAGTAGTTGTTCCACTGGACAAACTGCTGGGAAAGTTGTAGCGGTTGAGAAGGATGCAAAAGATAGTGGCACCATTGATGATTGGAAGGAGAAAGATGTGTTGCTAAGGAGTTGGATATCAAGTACCTTGACCGAAGAAAACATGCACCTAATTGTGGGTTGCTCAACTGCCAAGGAGATGTGGGAATGCTTGGAAAAAGCTTATATTTAAGCAACAAAAATAATTAATTTTGCTAGAGGTTTAGGTCTCAAATACAAGACCTTTGTCATATTAGGTAAGGTACCATATTCCACTCTTAATCAATTTGTGCATGCTCTCACGAGTTTTGATATAAGGGAAGATGAAGAAGAGGCGCCACAACAAAACCACAACATGGTATTATCTGCTCAAAAAGGCAGAGGAAACAACAGCATTAACTCCAGCGAAACAGGTTTCAAGCCTGCTGGACAGGGAACAGGTTCTAAGAATAGTCAATATGGACCAGGTTCTCTGAACAATAAAAGTTCTCAAAGTGAAAATAAGGAGAGGAATAATATTGAGTCATGTCAAATCTGTGGTAGGAATAA
>JAJOOS010080299.1:0-24081 GCA_029582725.1 Solanum chiquidenum | reverse complement strand
TTCTAACATATGTTTAGTAGCATTTATGTCATTAGGGTCTCTTTTGATGATCAACATATCACCAATATACAAACAAACAATGACCTAGTGATTTTAATGTAAACACATTTGTCACTTTCATCATTCTTAAATCCATTTACCAACATTGTTTGGTCAAATATCTTATGTCATTGTGTGGGCGCTTGTTTTAGTCCATAAAGTGACTTAACAAGTTCGCACACTTTCTTTTCTTTATCAGGAATCACAAAACCCTCGGGTTGTTCCATGTAAATTTCTTCCTCCAATTCTCCATTTCAGAGAGTTGTTTTCACATTCATTTGATGAATTTGGAGGTCATATACCACAACTAACACAATTAACATCCAAATGAATGTAATTCTAGTTACTGGCAAGTATGTGTCGAAAAGATCAAGACCTTATTTTTGTCTTGCTTTATATCTGTCAACAGTTCCATCGACTTTCATTTTCCTTTTGAGGATTCACTTTGAATTCAAAAGTTTATTTCCTGGAAGAAGATCAATTAACTTCCAATATGGTTGCTCAAGATTTCATCAACCTCACTATTGACACCATCTTTCCAAAGGGATGAGTCTACAGAAGAGACAAGAAATGTTACAAAATCATATTCAAAGGAAGTAAATGTCCTTTGACATTTACTACGCCTCTGAATCTCTTTATTAAGTACATTCTCCTTTTTCCTTTTCAAGGTCTTTTAGAGATGTTCAATTTATAGATTTCCAAACTTTTACTCAACTCTGACACTATTAGGATGAGGAAAGGTCTAACCAACCAACCCTAAATTTTGAGGCTGAGATATCATTAGTAAGTTGAACTCTAAACAGTAAAAGAGGACAAGTATATATAGTTTCACAAATCATAATCTGATTTCTAATGAAAAACAAGTAAAATCAGATCTGAAAAAACATCGCATTCGTACCTTTGAGCCGAGTGGGAATTGGCCCTGAAGAGGCCAAAGTCCATTCTTAACAAACCGATCTGCAGCAGAAATCCTTCTAACAACATCAATCAACAATCCAACAGCAAAATCAGCAACATCTTCAGAGAAAAGAGTTGAGGCGCTAGCAATGGAGATTCCGCGGCGGCGACACTCAACCAGATCAATATGGTCAAGCCCAGTGCTGGTGGTAACGATAAGTCGGAGTGACGGTAAGAGGCGGAACACGGAGGAAGAAATCTGGGTGCCGATATGTTTAGGCGAGCAAATCATTGCTTGTACAGATTGAGCATGTTTACAAATATAATTCTCCAATGAAAGTGAAGATTCCCATGATTTCAGCATTCTAAATTTTTTCGACAACTCTTCATCGTAGAATTTAAAAACCGTTGGCCGGCCGATCACTATTACCTCCGGCAACCCACTTTTAGCTTCTGTCATTGATCCCCAACTCCGCTAAAATTAGATTAGAGTAAGAGCATAAGCCTTCGGAATGTTTGGCGAAAATTAGAGTGAGATGTTTGGTAGAATATATAAAAATAGGGCAAATTACACAAATTACATACTTTTAAAGTAAAATTATAATTTAGATACAATAATATAAGCGCTGATACATTAATCTAATGCGCGAGATACATTAATCGTTAAGTAAAATACATTACATTTTATACATGATACACTAATATGATGTATATTTTATACATGATATACACTAATCTGATGTATATTTTATACCTGATACACTAATCTTATGAGCGAGATACACTAATCTGATGCGCTGACGGCTGATGCATTAATCTGATGCGCGGGATACATTAATCTGATGCGCGAAAATGAGGGATTTTGGAAATTTGTAAAACTTATAGGAATAATGGTAATAAGTAAACTAAAATGTGAGATTTCTGTAATTTTTCCATAAAATAAGGGTAAAACGTTCAAAAATACTCTTAAACTATGTCAAAGGAAAAAAAATATCTTTCATTTGTAGTTTGGTCCAAAATGCTCTTATTGTTATTCAATAGGTCAAAAATACTCATTTTTCAAATAATATTATTATATTCTTTTTAACACTTTTTTTTTAATAATATTTTTTTAAATTAGCAAATGTTTATCTTACTTCAATTCAGAAAATAAAATAAAAAATGAATATATTTCATATTTTATTAGAATTACTTTTTATCGTTATATAAATATCAATTAATTATATACTATGATCTTATATATATATAACATATATCATCTGTCGAAATGGTACATGAAGTTATTCTATTTTAATTGATAAATGAGATTAAGAAATATTTCTTAGAATTTTATTTGTTAAAGTGATTTTAAAAGAAAGAAAACAAGAACATGGTTCTTCAATTATATTTTAATTAAGAAGAATATGTGTTTAAAAAGAAAAACAATAATATATCTATTCGGAAAATGACATTTTTGACCCATTTAGTAACTAAAGGGGCAAGGGCATTTTTGGACCAAAGTTTTTACGGCTAGGGCATTTTTTAGCCAAACTATAAATGGGGGACATATTTGTTCCTTTTACATAGTTTAAGGGGTCGTTTGGTAGAGTGTATTAGAAAGAATAATACATGTATTAGCTTTGTGTATTACCAGTACCTTGTTTGGTACTCTTTTTCAAGCTATGTATAACTAATGCTTGCATTAGTTATACACTCTATTGTGTATTAAGGTGTGCATTGCTAATACCATGGATTTCTAGCTAGGTATTAGCAATGCAATGGTTTTAATGCATGCATTAAAATGATAAAAGACCCAATTGTCCCTCAAAACCTTTTTTTTTTATATCTTTTCTACCATAAAGTGGAGGGTACCTTTGTAAATAATTTTTTTAATGCAATACATACTATTTTTAATGCATCAAACCAAACAATGCATTAAAATAATCTATGTATAATTAATGCAAGCATAATTAATGCATGCATTACTAATACACTTTATTTAGCATTATCCTTATACACTCTACCAAACGACCCCTTAAGAGTATTACAAATACATTATTTAAATAAAAATTATTGAATTCGACCGAATCCGTACCCGAACTTTTAGCTTCCCTACCTGAATATTATGTTTAGAACCCAGTAATTAACACTTGAAATTATCGTTACAAAATTCAGAACTCATAAACCTAAAATTCTAGCTTCGCCTATGTAAATATTTGCTATCTTTTTCGAATGAAGTACAATAACTCAATAAGTTATCTAGATATTAGTACATATTTCTTTTGTCACAATTTGTATAACTGATTTTTTTAGTGCTTCTAAAAAAATGATATATTAAATATTTATTAATAATTTTAACCTTAAACAAATATCTATGACCTATTTTAAACTATAAATTTTAAATTTTACTTTTAAAAAAAAATATAATCTTGTCACTTGACTACTAAATAATACTTGATTAATATATATACTCTCTTCGTTTCATTTTATTTGATTTTGTATCAATAATAGATATTTCTTTTTTACTTGTCTATTTTAACAAATCAAGAGAGTTTAATTAAATAATTCTCTATTGGTCTTAATATTCAATAACTATATAAAATTGTACTAGTCAAATTTATAATTTCAAAATATAATTAACAAAATTAGTTTAGTAAAATACATCATTAATTAAAAAAATTGTTAAAAAATGTGTCAGACCTACATGGATGAGTAACATGAAAGGAGGAGTATTTGATTGCCACTAAATTAATTGAGAAAAGATCCAACCAATCTGTTATTAGTTCACAATTTAATTAAATAAGTCGCAATAATAGAATAGAGACAAATTCAAAATTTAAAAAGATTCTCATTGCTTAATTATATAGGCTTATAGCCAACAATCAACATGAAAACTGCGTATAAATTTAATGGGATCTCTTACTTACTATCATTATTCAAGACTGATTCAAAATTTAAATTTTTCTCTATTAAAAGAAAATATAGAGATTGAGGTTGAACGATGAGTATACACTTTACAAATTGTGAATTATTAGTGGTCCATACATAAAAAAGAAATAGGATTAGTTTGAAAATAATGCAGTATTTGGAGTTTTTTTTTCTCAAATTAATTACTAGTATATGATTTAGTATAAATATCACCAAAATCTCACCGTTAAACACTCATAAATTCAAACACCAATAATGCAAAAGGATTCATTGGAATCATTAGCTGTTGTTGAAATTTCTCTGGCAAAAGTCAACTCTTTTCCTTTTCATCCTCAAAATAAAATCATTTTTATTCTTTGATGAATATAGATATTACTCCTATTAAAATTTTACCACTACAAAATATTTTATTATAAACAATACACCATTTTTTATATTTAGAAAAAAATATTTCATATCTGAAGCTGCATTTAGTGGCATTGGGTGAACAAATAGTGAGCTTTGAGATAACAAATGGCTGACACACGAATATTATTATTATAATAATAATTATTATTATAAATTATTTATTACATAACAGAAATAATAATAATATAAATATAATAAATCATTAAAAAGGGGAGACAGTGGCATGCTTGTGCCAGAAGATGTTTACAATGAAAGGGGTGGTGCACACAGCCACTTTACCTTCTTTTTTTAAAAAAATTATAATTTAATTTAATTAATTTTAGCTTTTCATTTTCTTCTTATTAATATATACTTTATAGTCATCCAAATATTATGACATAAGAATATTTATACTTTTATAGTAACTGAAATATTATGACATAAGAATATTTAAAAGCAGTGACATAACCATATACAATATTGAATTGGTCTTTGAAATATTTTTTGGTCGAAATATTATTCTTGGTCGAACTTTTTTTATTTACATATATAAAAAATTATACTAAATATTCCGATTCAATTTTAAATTATTTGTTTTGACCATTGAGCTGTAGATTAAAATCAATCAATTGATACTTGTTCCTAAGACCTTGGCACAATTTACTCACAAATTCACATGGGAAGAATCTCCACGTTATGATTTTTCGAAACTGCATTATATGTTCCTATTATTTATTTATTTTCTCTGTCAAACCTATATATATATATATATATATAATAAATAATTGTGCGGTTGTCAATAAGAAATTAAAGTCTCAAGAAAATTTTTTAATAGGAACACACAATTCAATGAAAAACAATTAATTTATTTTTAAAAAAAGCAAAATAAAAATATTTTTTGTAATGATGAAGATAAAATGACAAATTTGATTCCTTATGTTTATGGCTATGTTTAAAATGATGCCTTAAATACATTGGTCTTCTAAATTTATAAAAATGAGCACTTATGTTTTGCTTCAATATTTTTTAAAATGTGGATATTTTATGTTATGGGAGAGAACAAAAAATCAGAAACACCGTAAAATCTTGTCAATTCTTTAAAAGTACAATCCAAAAATTGCACCAAACATCAAAAATAGATAATTCCTTTTTACAAAATTTGTATCTGGCTCAGCGAAAATCACAGAAATCATAAAAACTACGACTATAAATATAAGTTTATGTGTTAAATCTTTTCTTATAATATGTATTGTTAAATCTGACGATCAGATAAGGTTAAATTATTTCATTTAGATCAAACATATGATAACCGTGACAAATATAAAGAATCAAAATTGTTCAATCATATATTAATTAAAAAACCATTTTGAACATATCCCAAACTTAGGGTCTGTTTTTTTCTTTATTTTTTTTAAAAAATAATCATTTTCTTGATGTTTATATCTTTCCTTTTTTTTTAAAGCTGATTTATTTTTGAACTTTTTGTAGGGGGTTGCGTAGCTAGCCTTCCAACGCTAGTAAACATGCACCAAATCATGGAATAATTGATCTTTTTTTAAAAATAAATTCCAAATTAGCTTCCGCGCATTTTGATTATTTCTATAGCATATATTTTACTTGTTACTTTCTACCACCAACAATACTAGATAACTCTATCTATCGAAACTAAAACAAATCACCTAATAATTTTTTTCCCTTTATTGAAATTTGGGCCCATAATCGATCAATTCAAGTAGAAAGAATAAACATGTACCAATAATTCCAAAAAAGAAAAATAAAAAGGAAGGTTAATTATAAGTTGATTACATAACCGTATATCAATCCAATTTCTTTAACAAATAAAAAAGAAAATGTCCGGAAAAAATTAAACGAAAGATACTAGAAAAGAGAAATCAATGGTAACGAAAATACTAAAATCGTTACTATCATTAGTTTTACATCGATAAAGTTTAATTCTTGGTTCCATCATCCATCTTATCTAATGTTAGTTAAATGTCAAAAAAAAAAATTGTCACTCTTTGCAATATATGATAAGGGTTAAATTTAATCCAAATAATTATAATTTGTAATTATGAATAGACAAGATTGAGAGGAACGTAGCTGGTCTAAATTGGCAACGTTAGCTTTTTTGTCCATTTTCACTCACGTTCTTTTGTTCTCCACCAGCTGAATATTAATTTTAATAATAATGAAATAAAATGAATATAGTATCCCAATAAGTATAATACATAATAAGAATAAGAATATTTAAAATATTGCTTGTAAGTTGGAAGCAATTGGTTGGTTGATTTTGGAAGTAAAAGCCGCCATAAATTAAATTCCAATTGGAGTGATTTAATCGTTCTCTTAAATATATTACTTGTATTATTGGCAAAGTATGATTAATACAATTAAAGCTAATTAACAATAAAGCTTTGAATAAAAACCACCGGTAAGTTCCCAGGCCAGGCTGCGCGTGTAACCAAATTCTTGGACTAGTTTTTTATTTCTCATTCTCAAGCTCAAAACTCGAGAATTCTGATTAAGAGTGTATTTGGTATGGAGGGAAATATTTTCTTATTTTCTCATATTTGATTGGATAAATGTTTTGAAAAATATTTTATATAGAGAAACATGTTCTTTAAAAATAAAGAATATGACTTTTTTAATAGAAATAAAATAAATAAATTTTATAAGTGATATTCTATGTTTATTATATTCTCCGCACCTATCCAATGCCTCCAACCCCTACTCCTTAACTATTCTAATCCTGTCATCTCATGGCCCCACTCCCACCCCTTCCTACCCTTATGTTTATTGTATTCTCCGCACCTAAAAAATAAGTAGAAATCAACTTGAATCTAAGAAAATGTTTTTTAGGAAAACAATTTCCATGAAAAATATTCTCCTTCGTGTGAAGAAATCTCAACTATATTGATGGCTAGTTTTCACTTTGCTCATGCTCTCTTGAAGAGGAGGGCTACACCTTTTAATGATTTTATAGCATGAATTTGAATAATCAAGATGTTAAAAGAGTATCAAAAATCATATAGAATACAAAAATGAAGAACTAATACAACACTATAAATTGAAAAAAAAAATACCTTATCTATTCTAATATTTATGATATGAGTATCTAACATTTACTATAAATCAAAATAATTTACAATTTTATTTAACTATTTAATAGATAAGTAAAAAATGGAGACAACAAGCAAAATCACTAGACTTGAAAAATTTAACAATGCTACACATATTGGGACAAAGGAATAATATATATATATATATTAGAAAGTAAAAATAAGGTATTTCTTCAATAATAAGAATTGTGGTGGAATGATAAATACTTCATCCTTAACCAACTCAGGTTTGAGTCCCCATAAGTATGATTCACCTGAATTTTCCAACACAAATTCAAATTTAATCGGACTTACATATGGACACGCGCTATGTCATACGTGGCTCAAATCCAAATAAACAGCTTCAAAGCAGCCATTTTTACTATTTTTCCATTTCTAGTACTGTCTTTTCACTAATACGTTTCTGTGTCTTGATATCACCCAACCAAGTCCAACGATAGCTGATTAACCCATAAAGACCAACAATGCCTTGACAATATGCAAAATAAATAGAATACATACCATAGAATTCAAGGAGATGGTTCTTTACATAAAAAACACCTAGATGAAGATCAAAAGCGCCTAAATACACTTAGAGGTGAAAGCCAAAACCAGAAGGGACATATAACAAATTTACAGCACGACGGACATTCCTATAATTATTGGTTGTTTTTCTTGAACAAAAGGCCAAATCAGCTAGGTATATAGGGTTCAAAGAGTTTCACACACGGGTTCGGGTCATACTGTATTATTTCAGCAGCTCGTTCGAATTCTTCCCTCAATACTCTTATGCTGAACTTGTCTACCACCCGACCAAGATCATGAGAAACCTCAAATGGATCCTCTATGCATATCAGATGCCTGTCATTCCCAATCCTCCTAGTCCAGTCTTTGGCTCGCTTGCTGTACATAATCAAACATGGAGAAAATTCGCTAAGAGAAATGGTAAAAAACATATAATCAACAAGAACATCAGTAGTAGTTACAATGCCTTACCTCACTGTACTTCCTGAACGAACGGAAATAACATCATTTGCATAATCATGATAATATGCCCAGTAGCTGAAGAATGCCCACACCAACCGAGCAAGACTTTCACCATTGTGAGATCCAAAACCATAAAGCTTTTCCACTTTATCAAAGTAAGCACATTCAATGTTGCCAACTGTAACAGAGTAGGTTGCTTCCATACCCTGATAAGAGGACAGGGAAAAAGAATGTGAAGAAAGGATAACTATCTTCATACAAAGTAGAACGTAGAAATGACCTTTCAACTATACATTGCCTGAATACCACCCCAACCCAAAAAGGAAAAAATTGTCTCCTCATGACTACAGCAGCAGAAAAGTATTTTCGTATACATCAAAGGCAAGGTGACACTGTCCAAATCAGTTCGCAAGGCCGAGGAATAGCACATGTAAGGGGTACATATTCCAAAACAGTGTTGTGCCACATTAAGAAATTGATTTCCTTTTTTCGATGAGGAATTGATTAACCGATGTTAGTAACGAACTATACTTGATTATTAGACAGGGAAAAAAGAACGAGAACGGCAAGTTTCATGCTTCTTTATGGTAAATGCTAAACCATATTGGGGAACCTCTTTCTTTTCGTTCAACCCATGTGCACAAATCATTTATATTTGTTCTTAATCATACTTTCTATCCGATCTTTTATAATGAAGTACAGAATGAGACCAAATTGCAAGATTTACATCATTTATGTGAGATTAAATTAACTAGTACAGAATGCTGATACAGGTTCAGATGGTATCACATGCATATCCGCATTTAATGAGCATCCACGCTGAACAATCATACACTGAAGATTGAAGAGAAGGGAAAATAGAAAATGCAGTTTCACAATCCAACAGGCAACTAGTTCATTAGCCATATCAAAATCTCTACATGGAAACTATCCCTCCACTCTAACAAACTAACAAAGGAGAAAAAAACAAAGGGCAGAAGGTGGCAAGCACCTAAGGTGAAACAATTCTCCGTAGAAAAATGATATGATTGAATCGTTATTTAATTAAAAAAAAAAATAGGCTGTCTTTCACACTCTACATAGCTCTAGCTCTAAGACGAAGATTTGATTATTAACCCGAAGATGCAGAGGCAAACCCAGGATTTGAAGATAGGGGGCACCACTAAGAGTGACTCAAGGGTAAGGTTAAGGGTGGGGTCAGATGAGGTGGCAAAAACGAGTGGTTAATAAAGACAATTTTTAAAAAGGTTAATTTTTAAGAAAAATCTGATTTTAAAGGCCAAAAACTACTAACTTTCGCGAGATTTGAACCCACATTGTGGCACTTTAAAGTGGAGACTTCGACCAGTGCTCCTAGACAGCTTCTGATTACAAGGGTGCACAATTAAATATACTATCGTTTTATAGACTATCTATACATATATATATATGCGAAAAAATTTAAAAGTTGCCAGGTGCATGTGGGTCCGCCTCTGCAAAGATGTGTCGTCAACAGCCACACCAAAGTCTAAATATGAAATTAAATGCAACTGTAATTCAGGATTTTTCCCAAACTATCATCTGGTTAAGCAGAAAAATATTATTAAAGATCCCAAAGAAGATAAATTTCAAGCGTACTCTCCACATAGAGCAAGAGACACTGAACAACTGAAACCCCCAACATAGAAAGAAAAAGACTACGACTAAAGGTATGATGAACTTTTAAATTTTTGTTCTTCCACAATCTAAAATCACCATGTTGAAACCAACAGTTTGGTTCCTCACAGAAAACGATATATGCTTAACTGAAGAGGCACGTGATGAAAAAAAAGTACATGTGACTAGAACAGACTGACCAAAGCAATTCGAGCTCAATCAAACAACTAAGAATTCACATAGTCATTGACTAGAGGAATAAATTACAATTGATGAAAAAAGCCGTCCACACTCAACCAACCAGCAGATATTTTGCACAATCCTTGCAGTGATGATTTACCAATCAAACGGTTCAGGTAGTGTGACACCTTACAAGTTTCACATACAACAATGCATACATCATAACATCAGAGCTAAAGAAAACACACCTGTAGACATGGAAGGATGGCAGGTCTTCGCTGCTGTAGAAAGTGAATGCACATTAACACATACCTGGAAGCAGAAAATAAAAGCCAGCCTACCGAATAAGAGAAGGAGAAGCAAAAAAGAAATAGCATGAAAATGTATGCTTATGCATAGCTAGATAATGTCACCTGGTAAGGCGTGAATTGAATAGGAAAAACAGAAGGGAAAAGGAAATAGCAAAATGTAGGCTTACGCATAGCTAGATAATGTCCCCTGGTAAGTTTCGTTCACCCCTCTAGACTTAGCCCAGTGTTTAACAATAAATGCCAACTGTCTTAATCGTACATCTATTTGTGCATAATCTCGAAGCAGCTTCGTGTTAACAACAGCCAAAACATTATTCACACATATATCGCAAGATATCCCAGTTTCTGGATCCATAAGCTTGACTATCGGCACCCTTGCACGTGTAAGCGCCTGCAAGGAAACTTGAGTTAGAGACCATACTAGAACAGAATCAAATCTGAAGGAAGCACCATTTGAAAAACAATTTGCCACATAACTTAAGGACCTTATAAAAAATCAGAAGCATATAAGATTCTAGATCCACTCTGGATTGAACATGACAAGTAGACTTAATCCAGCTCACTAAGGGAAGGGCAAGGGACCACCAGGGGCGGAGCTACGGTTGCTCCAGGGTGTCCAATTGGACACCCTTCGCCGGAAAATTACATTATGTATAGGCCAAATCTTACTTTATATTGATATATTAAGCATTTTGGACACCCTCAACAACAAGAACGAGTTGTAGTTCAGTGGCAAAAGTGTGCCCAATACGTACACAATACCCAAGTTCGAATCACCGCATCTACATTCTGTTTATTTTTTTAATGTGGTCTGCATTAAAGCGGTTAATTAACTAAAAAACGAAATACTTTGTTGTATATAGAGTGGTAGCTTAGTGGAAATAACGTGCAAAAGTGTGTTTGCCACTGAGGTTCAATTCCCCATTGCCACATTTTTTTCTATGTTTGGCTTTACTTTGGACACCCTTCACGAATTTTCTGCCTACGCCACTGGGGACCGCCCGTGCGTTAAACTGAATTACATGGACTTCAAACGAAACGACTAGGGGCCCAAAAAACAGGTCGGATCTGATATTAATATTTAATCTTTTAAATTAACCTCCACATATTATTGATTTTGATCCTGTTAGGTAAATTTGAAATTTGCTCACAATTAGGCGGAAAATGTAAAATCCATGTTTTCGTAAATTGACATTCATAATATTAATGAAAGTAAATGTTATGAAGTCAAAAGTGCCTTTCATGGGATATTAAAGGGTAATAAAATTTAGTTTTAGACTCGTCAAAAAGAAACAGACAAAGCACTAGTTTTAGTTTATAGAATCAAGAAAGTATTAATTCAAGCAAAGATCTAAACAACTCAATAAAGGAATTGTTTATTAATTTTCGACCTATAAGTTCAATCACTCTCAAATCATAAAGTAGTTGCAATCAGCTATAAGACTCCTCCATATGATTTCTGCTCTGTTCGTGTATTTTATCTTTTAAGCTAAAATAGTCATTCTATCAAACTAGAAGTTTTCATCTATAAGTTATTCGAGAATTTGTGGTATTCCTTTAATAGATATGTGTGAGTATACATATGTATCAATTATTTCCTTTATTGTCTCCAAGATCTATCGGAAACAACCTCTCTACCTCACAAAGGTAGATGTAAGGTATGCGTACATCCTACCCTCCCTAAACCCCACTAGTGGGATTATAGTGGGTATGTCATTGTTGTTGTTGTATTGTTTCCAAGGTCTATACGGCTTAGGGGCTTTTTTTTAAATAGTCATGCCAATTCCTTTTATTTTCTATAGGAAATATGCAAGGACATAAATTACTTATTAGATTAAAAACGGCCTTGGACCGGACCCCTCCTGGCCAGTCCTGGATTGGTCCCCGCTCTCCTTTGGCTGAGACCGACCCTAGTGCGCTCCAAGACCCTCTTTAGAGGCCAGCTTGGCCAGTGTCAGACACGTCATCATGTATACTCTGGATATATATGGTACATATATGAATATTATTGTATTAAAAGATGAGTAGCTAAATTTTTCAAAATACCTGCACATTCTGGAGATTGCCTGACTGCAACATGTCAGCCAACTTCAACAATACCTCTGATTTGTCAATATTTGCATCCTCAATTGCAAGGCAAATATCAATATCGCTTTTCGAGAATCCAAAAGAATTGGCACATGATCCATAAACATAGAGCCGAGCATCATGCCATTCCTTGCTAACAATTCCATCCAGCAGTGCTAATAACTGTTTCTGCTTTGTCCTTTCTTCCTCCGGAGGAATTAAGGACTCAAATGTTGCTAGGAAAGCACCATTCATCCTATTAATGTCACTCCGACATGCAATCTGTCTTTTCAACATCCTCATCCTCTGGCCAAGTATATATGCTCCTCTTTTGTCTGATCGGTAGTCCTGATGAAAGTAGCACAAAAGCGAGTCAGTAACAGTATGTTTGGTTTCAAGAAGGATAGGAGAAAAGTCGGGAGAAAGGATAGAGAGATTAAGGGGGTGTTTGGTAGAGTGTATTAGCAAAAATAATGCATACATTAGCTTTATGTATTAGTAGTATCTTGTTTGGAAAACTTTTTCGTGCTATGTATAACAAATGTTTGCATTAATTATACACTCTATTGTGTATTGAGGAGCGTTTTACTAATACCATGGATTTCTAGGTATTAATAATGCAAAGAGATTTAATGCATGCATTAACATGGTTAAAGACCCAATTACCCCTCAAAACTCCTTTTACATCTTTTTCACCATAATTGTGGAGGATGTATTTTTTTTTTTATGACAAGGGAAATCCGCAGCCGCTACCCTTTGGGTGCACACAGGGTAAAACTCCCGCTCCTATGCAATAGCTCGCAAACCACATAGGAGAGGTAACCCACACTAGGCAAGCCCGGTGCAACGAGCTCGACCCAAAAGTCAAACCCCTTGCTTTCGCTGGCAAGGGGTTTCAAACTTGAGACCTCCAACATGGAAGTCTCAAGTCCAAACCACTGGGCCACCCCGAAGGGTAATTGTGGAGGATATTTTTGTAAACAAATATTTTAATACAATGCATGTTATTTTTAATACACCAAACCAAACAATGCATAAGAAATAATCTATGTATAACCAATGCAAACATAACTAATCAAGCATTATTAATGCAAGCATTACTATTACTAATACACTCTATTTAGCATTATTTTTATACGACTCCTAACTAATTTATTTTGAACCTCGTGAGATATTAGTGATTTACTTGTAACCATTCTAAAAAACAAAGAGATATAGTGATTAACTTCCAATTGTTTGGGGGCAGTTGGAAGAAAGTAAAATCATTATACTTCTTTCTTTGCATCCAAGTTAAGTTTATTGAAAGATCTTGGCATGAAGGGAAACTTTCCACAACTCCTTTTTTGCCTTAATTAACAAACAAGGGAAATGAGTCAAATGACACATACTCCTCACTTTTACTTTTCTTAACAAACAAGGGAAATGAGTCAACACTTGCTTGCCTATATTAATAAATAGGCTTGTGTAACATGTTTCTAACTTATGTTGCTTGGGCTCTTATAAAATATCAACGGTGTGTGTCGGATCCTTCAAAAGTAGTGCATTTTTTAAGAATCCGACACGGTTGCTGCATTTTTGGAGAGTCCGAGTAACATAGTTTTTAACTACTTCCCTTTTCGACATTACGGTGCCTGATATAATAGACAATGCTTATTTAATTGTGCAATTCGGTAATGGTTGTTGTGGCTTCTGTATGTTTGTTGAAGGAAGAAAAAATGAGCACGCAAGGTAATGATTTATCACCATGACGAGAAAACCAGAGTTTTTACTTGATCCTGATGATTATCCCATTCCGAAGGTCCTTAAAAAATGATTAGCCGAGTTCTAGACAAGGCATAAATATTTGGGATTGAAGCATAGATGAGTAACTGATATTCATTTGACCAAACTTTTCCAGAGACGTGACGATTCACAAGTTCTCTAATTAACCCTCATTAAAAATCAAAATAAGCTAATTACTATAGATTAGTTTAATTATTGGGGTATTTAATGAAAAGGGTATGCCCTTCAACTTTTTAACTTTTGAGGTTCCCACTTTTAATATAGCATAGATATTGATAGATGAGTCAACCTTGTTAACACCTTACTTGTTTGCCTTCATTAACAAACAAGGGAAATGAGTCAAATGACACATACTCCTCAATTTTACCTCCGCTCCTCTTCACCCCAACCATACATTGCTCAACTTTTTGGAACATTGCACCAGAGACATCAATAAAACACAATATGCTAGAGAATTAGAACACGGTTATTAGAGAATGTACCAAAACACATCCAGACAATCCAATCTACCAGAGAAGGGTATGTATTAGGACCACAATTTTTCATCAACTCGAGCTTTTGTCTTTCAATCAAGTAGGTCTTCCTCTCAGAACAGAGTAATGATTACAAACAAGGAAAGTATACTTTGACAGTTGGACTTTTAAAAAAAAATAAAAAAAATTATGATGTTTAATCCGCTTGGAAAAGAAGTAGAGGGTGAAAACGCAAACATCCTTTTTATATAATTGGTCAATTTCTAGCTATCCACTGGACAAGGATGGAATTTGTCCCTAAGGAGGAACCTTCATGACTGGGAGATGAACAAAGTGGCAGATTTTCAAGATTCAGTAGCCTCATTCAGCAACCTCACTGAAAAGGACTTGCTGATTTGGAAGAATGACACCAAAGGTCAATTCTCATTAAATTCTATTTATAAGGAACTCAACAAGAATGCAGGACAGGAGACAGATTGGCCATGGAAGATGATCTGGAAACCAAAGGCACCCTACAAAATAAACTGTTTCATATGGTTGTTGACAAAAGAAACAGTTTTGACTCATGAAATTTAAACAAAAGAGGCTATCAGTTGGCCTCCAGATGTACTTTATGTGGAGAGCATGTAGAGACAATTAACCATCTTTTTTTGAACTGTACATGGACAGAACAGTTATGGAGAATGTTCATTTGTCTAAAGGGGATAAGATGGGTGAAACCAGGGAGCACTAAAGGAGTTCTAAGCCGCTGAAATAGAGATGGCAATGCTTCAGATAAGGAGAAGAGATGGAAACTTGTCCCAGCATGCATTTGGTGGACAATTTGGAAAGAGAGAACAACAGGAGTTTTGAGAATGTAAAGAACAGCTTACAGAAGATCAAAATGAATTGCTTAGCTCTTCTTTATTTTGGGTGTAAAGAAGATATATTAGCTAGGAAAGAAGACATCTTTGATGTGCTAGATTGTTTATAGGCAGCAGTTTAGATTAAGACTGCCTTTCTCTGTAAGTTGTAACACTTTTGAAGGGGAGCTACACTTTTGTTGTGGTATACATGTGGATTTATAGACAAAAGTTACCAGTTTCAAAAAAAAATTGTCCTCACTAAAGCATGTATTCTTATACACTGAAAATACCCCTCAATGTTACCCGCAAAGTAAAAAAATTCACAATTCAAACAAATGTGCTTCATTTCAAATTTAAGCTCCATGCAACTGGTGTACGAATCATCCTCAAACTCTAATTTAAATCAAGTTAGTTTGACACACTGATCCATGTCACAAGGAAAATGTCATCCAAAATCAATCTGAATTTCTAAGTCAAATCTGATTCACTCTCAAAGTACTTTGATCCAAAGTAGTGAAACCAGAAAATAAAGAGGTTGTTTTAGTAGCATTTAACATACACCGTCAAATGCAATGAGTTAGAAATTCAGCTAGTCGGTGCATACAGTTGCTCACAGTCAAGAGTTTATCTGTCTCACAAATATATGCTGTCAAAGCCAGATAACATGTTGATTAGTATCTCTAGGACCCCCAAAAAATGAGGATTAGTTAATACAATTCCGAGAAATTGCATTGGAAAATAAGCTTTATTATGATGACAAGAATTGATATCACCAAATAGTTGAGACATTGTAGCATAAACGAGAAAAGGTTAAACAAACAAGTTCCTTTTACAAAGTACAAACACTGAAAAAGTAACCTTAAATCTTAATTTGGGAAATGGAACTTTTTAATATACACAAGAGCACAAAGACACGCATTAAAGCTAACTAATATTATACATTCATCACACCAAATCAAGCCCATATAATCTGAACATATGTGGGCAGTGAATACCTTATCACGAGAGGCATGATGTTTCTTTTTATCACTTCTTTCATCTGGTTCATCCTCAAGTCCAAGAGAACTGATAACATGTTCTCCCAATTCATCCAGATCGCTTTGGCCTTGGGCAGAACTCCTACCTAGAACATTCCTCATCCCAGAGACAGTTTCTTCCCCACTCTCAGCATCCTCACCATGTAATTCCAACGTGGAATCCTCAACATCAGAAGCCAAAACAGAGTGAAGTTTACTTCCTGCTGGTGGGACAGGTGAATCCAGCTGACGAAAAACCCTTTGATCATCTGAACCGATAGCATAATTCTTACCATTCCTGGTAAGATGTTTACTTTCCCTTTCATACTTATGATTCAAGCCAATACCCCTATGGTTCAACTCAACAAAATTGTTCTTCTCATTATCGATATTATGCTCAAAATCCCTGCTCCTTGGCTTGCTTGAAAAACCTGGTGGTGGTACAGCCCCTCTTACAGTCCCACTATGAAACTGTCTTCCCCGCCCCAAACCACCACTCTCACTCTCACCTCCACCTCCACCTCTATTTTGTTGCTCAAGACCCCTTAAATTGCCCAACTGTTTCCGACCTGAACCAATGACATTCTCAAGCTTACCCTCCACACCATTCAACATCCTAACATTCGCTAATCTTGATTCTTGGTTTTTCTGTTCAAAGTTACCAACTTTACAAGCTAAATCATCACTGAAGCGGTCATTCAGCATACTCACATTACCTTGAATATCTCTACGTAAAGATCCAAAAATCAGATTATGATCAAAGTCATTATTTGAATTACTCGCCTTAGCATTGGCACCGAAAATCCCCAAATTGCCCATGTTTTCTCCGACTGATCCAAATCCAAGTGGACTCGCATGGTGAAATTGACTGAACCCACTTGGGGCAGGCGGAGATGAGAAATTGGGGTTAATGGTATGGCTAGAATTAGGGTTTTGGAGAAACCCTCGAATGAAGAAATTATGAGGTACAAACAGAGGAGGAGAGTGAGAATAGGGCAAAACAGAAGGGTTTGTAGGAGTATGGAACAATGGCGGGTAGGGCATACTAGGACCTACTGCTGCAACTGCTGGATCATGCGGCAGAGTCTGCAACTCCGGCCGCAGCGGCGGCGGCAGCGGTTGCGACTGAGAGTGAAGTTGATGTGGATGATTCTGAAGCAATTGAAGAAGGAATTCCCCACCGTTGGATGGCGTTGACTGTGAGGATAGCGGCGGCGATGCGGCGTCGCCTCCACCGCCGGTCATAGTTAGATACTAATGTTTGCCGGAGAATCCAAACACAGCAGAAACTTAGCAGAGAAGTCTTAATTACAGTTTTTTTCTCGATCTAAGAAATACTACAAATCTTTACCTATTCCGTCTGTTCATTGGATTTCTCGAAAAAAACAAAAATAAAAAGATGGTTAACTTTTTAATTATTGATATAAACTTATATAAAGATCTGCAAACTAAACTGAGTCTTCTATAATATAGTAATAAAGTAAGTATAAAATACCAGGATGTTTACCGAAACCTAAATGATGTGGGAAAATTAAAATAACATATGGAAAAAAAATGCTATTAAAAAGAATATTTCTTTTCTTTCCGTATCAAATTTAGAAAAATAGTTATCATTATTTATTTTCTAAGAATACTAAAAAAACAAAGCATAGGGTATGTTTTACCAAAAAAAAAAAAAGTTAATTGATCATGTAATTAACTCAAAATAAATTTCTTATTAGTACAAAATAAGTTACATTTTTGTCATGGAAAATTTAAGTTTTTTAATTAAATAAATAATAATTAATTTATCATTGTAACACCTTTTCTTTATGATCATGTTTTTTTAAAAGATATCATATACACTTTTCGTCAGATATTCTAGTTTCAAAGTGAGTTCTATGACTATAAAACTTAAAGAAGAAGAAAAGAAAGAAACAAAAATAGACTCTTGAACGAAATGAGAAATAATTTTATGTGTTAACAACTGAATATTACAATCATGACTCATGAGTTTTTTTTCCTTAAGTTTCTCATTTGGTGTCGAGTATCTACTTTAAGATTCGACTAATTAGTATTTCTATCAAAAAAAATATTTTTTGCTTTTTTATTAAAGATGACTTCATACAATCTCAAAATTAAAATTATAATTATAATTACAAAAAGTATTTATTACTTTACGGCAATCTTTGATAGTATCTGACTTATAACCCTAAATACCGAGAGTTATATATGATTATGGTAGCTTTAGAGCATTAACATAACCAATCAAATTCACATATTGCGATGTTTGAAATTTTTGGGGGGAAAATAGACACATGACAAATGCAGGAAAACATAAGTGTGCAAAATATGTGTACTATACAGTATACATCTTTGGGAAAACAAAAGATAACCTTAAATTATATATGGTTATAAAATAAAGTATGTGTAATATAATTAAAATGACAAGAAAAAAAAAAGAGAAAAGGAGAGAGACACAAAGTAAGAGTACTAATAGTAATAGGTTTTTTTTTATGCTTTTCTTTTTACTTACTCTTATCTTGCTTTTTACTTTGTTACAAGAAGAGAGGGATATATATATTTGGACATCAAGAATATTATATGAATATCTATTTGTATGGATATACTTGAGCACCAAATATATTGGAGTATATAAATACCTAATTTACAACACCTTGTATAATGTGTGTGTATTTATATGTTACCACAAAATATACATATATATCTTACACACAATATAATGTGTGTACATATATGTCACCACAAAATATATGTATATGGAGATCCATTTTACGACACATATTCTAATATATAAATATGGGAAATAAATTGTTCTTGAAGTGACTTTCTAATATAACAACACCAATAAGTACACTTCAATTCTTAATAATTTGAAATCGATCATATAATTTTCAAATTCATTTCATATAAATATGATACCAAGCTGATCTTTCTTATTAGGAAAAAAACGAGAAAAAACACATATACTCAAATTTTAAGTGATTATCACATGGCTGATTTGCCCACATTTTCATCACAAATAGATTTGACAAAATCCTTTATAGAATCATACAAATCTTGTGCACATTTTTTATCAAATATCTCCACAGCATGATATCCCGTTTCAAGAAACTGAGGAGTCACGTGCACCCCATGTGACTCTATCATTTTAGCAAATTCCTTTTGCCCATCAATAAGTGGATCCCCTCCGTACCCTCTGATCAAACACCTTGGCAACCGTTCGATCTTCTCTTTCACTTTCGCCTCATTAATCAACGGATTAGAATACTCGTGATCGCGATCCACACCTTCAGGCAAGGCAAGCAACCACATCAGATCATTCACATGCAAAGGCAAAATCTTGTCATTGACAAACTTGAGCTCCGACTCCGACCTCTTGACCCCACCAAAGTAGGGCTGATTCATTATCAACCCTACAATCTTGATTGGGTCGAGATTGATATCGAGTGCACGTAGACCTGCATTTACAAGTAATAAAATGTGATTCTAAGGTCTTATTTGTTTCTATTAAAATTTAAACGTATGAATTTGAATGTATATAATAAATATATAATTTAAATAAAATTAAAAAATTATTATTATTATTTAACTAAATAGTGACAGTGGATATATAATTTATATATAGTGATGGTGGTGACGATAGTAGTTATTGTTAGTGGCTAGTAATGATGATGATGATAGTTATGACTATGAAGGTAATTGGTGTTGTGGCAACTATCATAATGGTGGCGATTGGTAATAGTGTTTGTTGTTGTAATAATGAAATTGGTTGATGTTAGTAATTGACGATATTGAAGATGGTAACCGAAAAATGAGTGGTGGTTAGTGATATGTTTGTGGTAGTTGACAGCAATGCTAATTATGATGATAGAGGTGGTTGATAGTATAAATTGACCATAGTATTGATAATGACTAATAAAAGTGGTGGAAGTAGTAGTGGTGACCGAAGAATGTATAGTGATAATTGACGGTGCTAGTTGCCATGGCAGGGTTTGATAGTAGTAGAAATTGACTATATTGATGATATTGGTTGATAATGGTGATGATGATTGCGATAACAGTTCTAGATCTTAATGATTAAGGCTTATTCAAACGCGTTAAGTTTTAGGTGAATTATTAGATCAAAATCCATCTAAATTACTTCAATCACTCATACCTGCATGGTACACGATATTTCCTCCGGAACTACTACCCATTAAGAAAACTTTAGAGAAATCAGCGAACTCTTTCAACCATGGATCACCACCGTTAATAGCTTGATCTTTCGCCCATTTGATAGCATCCACGGCGTCCTCATAGGCGGCGGGAAGGCGATGCTCCGGGGCAAGACGATACTCAACGGAAGCAATCAACGCTGGGATCTGAGCTGACATGGCATTACACGATTCATGAAAAATAACAGAACTCACACTCAATAGCACAAATCCACCACCATGAAAGTATATGATGAGCGGCAATTTAGCGTTAGGCGGCGGAGAAACAGGCCGATAAAGTCGTATGAAGGTGTTGGCGGCCGGATTAAGAGGTATGTCTTTTGAAAGTGAAATTAGCTGATTTGACGAATTGGGGTCAATTTCTGGGGTTGAAGGGACATTAGGAACTGCGGGGTTTCTAGTGAGAGATCCATCTCGATTTCGAGTAATTTTGAGGAACTTGTAGGCATCTTCCATGGTGAAATCTGCTATAATATTTTCCTCTGCCATGGTAGTATAGTATAAGAGATTAAAACTGAGATTGTATTTTTATTTTATTTTTCTCTTTCAGCTATAAAGGGAGAAAGGGAAGGGGTAATTAAGATGAGCAGCTGAGTTAGGTAAATGAATTTATTAAATGGTTGGAAATATTAAGCAAGAGTGAAGCATAGAAAATATCTCTAAACTTTGACCCAATTTATTACTCCTTCCGTTTCAATTTATGTGACATTTTTTAAATTTTGAGATTCAAATAAGTTTATTTTTTACCGTAAACTTTTTATATATCTTTTAATTATTGTGACTTATAGTACGTTTTACGTATTTTACAAATATATAAATTTCATTTAAATTTTTTTGAAGATTCCACGCGCAAATTTCCGATCAAACTTAAATTGTTTGACTCTCGAAAAATGAAAAGTGCCACATAAATTGGAACAGAGGGAGTAGTTTCATTCCTGACTTGTTGATCGTTTTAAAAATACCTCTTTATTTGATTAATTAAATTTAGATACATCATCGATCCACCACATGATATATAACAAGTGATCTCACACTCTTGCAGAAACATGTACTCTTAATATAAAAAAAAAACGAAAGAAGTGTTGAACCCCCCCACCCCCCCTAACTTAACGAGAATTTAAAAATGTAATTCATTCATATTGCAAGACTCGAAGGTATATTTAAGTTTAGTTAGTCAAGTAAGAGAATGTTTTTAAGGCAGTTAATAGTTCGATAATGAAACTAATAATTTGTATTGAGTTTAGGGATATTTTCAATACTTCATTCATTAACCATAAATTTTGAATCCTACTTTAATTATTATTTAATTTATCACTAAATTTGATTAGATTTTTAAAATTTAATCTATTTTTTTATATCTTTATGTTCTCGAAAACTAAATCCAGACCAAATCTTTTGTTTTCGAGGCTTCCACTCATAATTTTTTTTTAAAAATATTATCAAATAAAATACATGTCAAAATACCACTTCAAAATTTCATAAATCTCATTTTCAATCATATATTATCTCAATGAATTGATGTCTCGTAAAAAGACTTGGATATTATCTTATCAAAAATATTGTCTTCGCACGTTAAAATTTTGAATAGGTCAAAATAAATTCCAACACAAAATGAGATTCTTAATCTTACCATTTTGAGAGAAAAAAATCTAATTAAAGAGTGCATACGTTTTACTAACTCAAATTTTTGATGGATACTTAACAAATCATATTTAGTTAAATGGTGCATATATCTTTCTTGAAAAATATACTCCTATTAAGTATGATTTGAATTAAGTTTTATCTAAAGACTATAAAATTATTCGTAAGATTTATAGACTCACATTAAAATTTCATTGTACATAAATATCTTATTTAGGGTGGATAATATTTTTATTTATGAAGTTAGGTTAGTTCATGCACAGTCTGAAGTAGATTTGAAAAACTTGCTTAGGACGGATGATATGAATGAGTATTCAAATTAAAACGTGCAATTTTGTTTTTGTTAAAAATGGATAAAAATTAAATTAATTTAGGGTCTCTCTCCTTTATTTTTTTGTTGACTTTTTAGTGCACTATTTAATTCTTAACTTCCCACTCCCCCCACCCCCAACAATATTTAATAAGTTTTAATCACCTCCCTAACTTTGTTTATATGAATACAACTTCACCAAAAAAAAATTGTAGTTCACTATCAGAAGAAAATAACATATGAACCTAATTAAAGTTCAATGGCTTCGAAATAATAGCAACCACTTATGGTAGATGTGGTTTAGAGAGAGCAAAAATTGATGGAGATATTTAATCGTCCCTTTGAGTTTAAAAAGCTTATAAACACAGTTATAATAAAGAATTTTTATATAACTAAAATTATTTTTACCTATTGTAATAAGAAACATATCTTATTTTTAAAATTATAAATTTCATTCTATAGAAGTTATACCAAAAATATGAATTTCATATATTTTCAAATCTAGGATTTACATATACATATACAACATATACCACGGTCAAAAGGTAAAAAATTTAGATTATTCCAATTTTTTTATATGTTAGCAATGTACAGTGGTCAAATTAAATCATTTCCGTCTCAAACTTAAAGTTCGAGGAAAGAAAGAAGAGCGACATGGTTTAGTTCAGATTTGACTGTTTACAGCATGGGAGCAGATTCTCCAAAAAATCCCTGGAAGCAATAAAAAATAAAATATCTCGATATCGAAAACTATAGGGGGCTGCTTGTTGCTCCTAACAACAAACATGCACCAACCATTTTACAAAATATGTGTCTAGATAGTGACTCGATAATATAAAAAAAATCTTTACATTACTGTAGGATCTTGAACATTGACTTTAAAAATAGTCTTTTTCTTTGAATTAAAAAGATATACTCCACTTATCTTTTTCTTATGAGGATTGACGTGACACAGAAAATATCTAGGATTTTAATGCGTCAATATCGGGGCAAAAGTAGCTTGGGGGTAGAGATGACGGAACTATTTATACATAATTAAAATTAAATTAAAAAATAGCATATCATAAGTGAATTAGTTGAGATTTATATACTCGTAGAGCCAAAGAATTGCACTAAATTTGTTACTATTATTGTTAGTTGAAACTTGAAATGCATATAAGATGACTAAAACACACCTAAAAATCTAGTTACGTACAAGTCATTCCAAAACTATACAACCAAATAAAATTGACCACCTTCCATTTCAAAGTATGAGGCAAAGAAAAGAAAAAATCCCAATAAATGATTTT
>JAJOOS010080298.1:0-33253 GCA_029582725.1 Solanum chiquidenum | reverse complement strand
TCAATCATTCTCTTCTCTCTAAAACCCTAGGGGAAAACCCTACGAAAAAATACTAGTAGAGTCTATTCAAGATTCTTTCAATCTTTTTCAAGATTCTTCTTCAAGGTAAGTCTTTCTCCAAGAACTCCATTCGTTTCAACTCAAATTCCTCCATACAATTATGAATCACTAATAAAAATCATAATTCTTGGCCATAGAGATTCCACGAAACTAATTCAAGAATATCAAGAAAGGTTTTCTTGATTGTTTACCTTCAAGCTAGGGTTTCAAGACTTCAGATGAAGTTCTTTTTCAACAATCTTCAAGCACCTTATTCTTCAAGCACCTTGTTCTTCAACGTATGTAAGGCTATCATAGTGTTGGACTAGTTCATCCTCACCCCCTACATGTAATTTCATATCAGTAAAAGAGTAATCTTGGATTCTTTCCCTAGATTTGAGTAGTTTTTAGATAAGTTGATTTAGAGTTCTTGAGTTCATGTTTATTTGAAAATTCTATTCCTAGTTATTGAGTTTCTATATTGTTATTGAGATCCTTGAGTTGATTTTTTCATGTTTATATTTCAACATGAACCCTATTTTGAGTGATAAATCTCGAGAAGCTTTTTAAAGCCAACACTTGAGTTTTAAACTGAGTTTTTGAGAAAGTTCAGATGAGTTTTGAGAAAGAGTTTCTAAAACATGATTAGTATGGCAATATAGTATGACATTAATGTTTAAGTTGTATGGTATCGAGTTATCCCATCAATGTTTAAGAAATATGGTGTTTAGTATGCCATCAATGTTTAAGTAGTATGGTATCTGGATATACCATCAATGTGTATGAAGTATGACTTACCGAGTCATAAAATGATCATATCACAATATGATTGTGATATATTTTTGAGAAAAAGTTTTCAAGTATGAATTAAGTAAAAGTATAAGGGGACTATGTATTCCCAGAGGTATCAAATTTAACATTGAGAAAAAAGAAACTAAGATTTATAAATGAGTTATGAGATTAAAAGATATTTCAATAGCAGTTACCTCTTTTAAGAGGGTTGTTTGAGCAATTAGCTCAAACCAGAGAAGAGTTATGTTTTAAACATATGAGCATGAGTTATATATATTATTAAGAGTAGTATTGATCACTGTTATAGGGGAGAGTTCAGACAACTAACAACCCTCATAAACCATGTATTCCAACATGGGTAAAGGATCATACTTTTAGATTATTCCTTATTTATTTTTAAGCATATCTTAGTGGATCCACTTAGTTGAGGAGTCCTATATCTCGACAAGGTATATGACAGTTCTGGGAGCGTGGGCAAGACGTTGTATCATCACGTAACTCATAGTGATGGTTGTCCATTAGAGAATCTCCCAATAGAGTTAAAGTGTATTTTTATATATCACTTATTATGTTGAGTTCAGAGCTGAGGAAGTATTTTGTAAAACTTTGACTGATTTAACTCCTTTATTTCATTACCTTCAACTTGAGTACATTGTTATCTATTACACTCATTTCTTTCAGTTATTTGTTATTCAACTATATTACATACTTGTACATTCAATGTAGTGATGTGATTCGAATTGCATCTTTTCATGATGCAGATACATGTTCTTAGGAATCTCAACAAGAGTCTGATGAGATCACTTCATCCGCTCGTCTTCTTATGAGTGCACGTGTGACATCCTTGCTTTCAGAGTACTCATGTTTTATGAGTTGTTAGTAGTAGTTATTTTGAGGAGTGGTGAGTCATGTCCCGACACTCATCTTTGTATTGTAGAGGCTTCATAGATAGAGATTTTGGAGAGTCTTTCAGTTTCAAAGGTTTTCTTTAAAACTTATTTTTCATACTTAGTATATTCAGCGTAATTTTGAAATTTAGTAATCCTTTTTTAAACGTTTACTTCAATATGATGCATTGAAAAATAGTTAAAGGAGGGCCCTTAGTTGGCTTCCAAGGAGTTGGTTAGTAGGAGTCCATGGTGTTGTTAGAGTACTAAGCTTGAATGTGGTGGTAAAGAGTAATAGTATTGGGATGAGGTTCCCTAAAGAGAGATATAGAACCTGAACCTAAGGATTTGGGTTAAGCTTGAATATCGTAAGAGCATACCATTAGACACAGACCTCAGTAAGAGTAACCCCATTCCATACCCAGTCCAGCCGTGATTTGAGGACGAATGATCCCAAGGGGGAGATATTGTAACACCCCAAAAAAAAATTGAACTGAAACTCGAACTATTCTTCATAATGAGTGAGATTTTACCAAGGAATTAAAAATTTCTTGAGTTTTAAGGTCACTAGATGTAGCACCTTGAGTTCCAAGAAGAATTAAAGAGAGTTCATTCAAGTCATTCCTAAGTTCCTTTAAGTTTTGGGTCAAATTCAAACGATAAAAACTTTCAGTATAGGATTAGTTCGGTAGGCTACAAGGTACCCAATAAAAGGTTTTTGAATTATCTTTCTAACGCCGCCGAGTTTGCTAAGTTTTGAGTTTGGATGAGTGAGATATGTCTTTTTGAAGTTAGGTTCTCCAGTTAAGGAAAGTTACCCGAAAATAGTAAGGGGTTTGGTCTTTTCCTTACCCAATCAGATTTAATTCATTTTTATTAAGATTTTAGGGTTATAATCCTATTAGTTTCAGTTTTATAATCCTAATTTACTCCTATGGTTTTAGTTGAGAGTTCAAGAAGAGAAAAGAGGAGAAAAGAGGAGAAAAAGTGAAAGGATCAAAGCGTTCCTCGAGAGTCTTGCGTTTTGTTGTGAATTTTCACCATGGGTTAAATCCCTAAGAGGTATGTAAGCTTCCATAGTATTGGGTTCGTTCACCCACGTGCCAATCATGATTTATTTAGCGTAATTTCGTTCTTGAAATTTAAAGATTAAAGTTCTTGATGAGTTTTTGATAAGTGTTCTTGAAGTTTCCATATCGATTAAGTTTTTTATGTAAGATTCTACTTGGGTCAACTTCAAATGACTATATCTCTTAGAATATAAGGAGTAACGTGAGTCATAACCTATTCAATTAAAGGTATTTGAATCTACTTTCCAATGCCACCAATTTCGCGTTAATCCAATTTCTGAGTAAAAAGTTATGACTATTTTTGTAACCTATACAGTGTTGTTACGAATTAACCGACGGGTAAACATTAAAAAGGGTTGTATTTTTTTTTTTTTACATCCAAGAAAACCCTAAACGAATTTCTTGACTAATAAAAGGCTCAAAACAATCAGCTTTTCATCTTTTAGTCCATCATTCTCCTCTCTCTCAAACCATAGGGCAAAAACCCTAAGAAAAAATCAAAGTAGAAGACTTCATTCAAGATTCTTTCAATCTTTTTTCAAGATTCTTCTTCAAGGTAAGTTTTTTCCAAGAATTCCATTATTTCTAACTCAAGTTCCTCCATACAATTATGAATAACTATGAAAATAATAAATCTTGGCCATAGAGCTTTCAAGAAACTAATTCAAGAATCTCAAGAAAGGTTTTCTTGATCATTTACCTTCAAGCTAGGGTTTCAAGGCTTCTAATCAAGTTCTTCTTCAGGATCCTTTCAAGATTCTTCAAGAACCTTGTTCTTCCAGGTATGTAAGGCTATCATAATGTTGGACTAGTTCGTTCTCACGCCCTACATCTACTTTCAGATCAGTAAAAGAGTAATCTAGGATACTTTTCCTAGATTTGAGTATTCTTGAGATAAGTTGATTTGAGTTATTGAGTTCATGGTTCTTTTAAAAATTCTATTCCTAATTATTGAGTTTTAAACTGAGTTTTGAGTAACTAAGTATGAGAATGAGAAGAGTCGTATACATGAGTTCTATATTGTTATGTAGACCCTCGAGTCGTGTCGTTCATGTCCATAAATTCCGCATGAACTCCATAATTTGAGTATCTTTGAGAGGAGTAGTATCTTAAAGTTCTAAGTCGTGAGTATTGAGTTCCTAATCCTTTTGAGATTATATTCCTACTTGTGAGACTACTACATGTTACCCATGAAAATCTTGAGTTGAATTGTTCATGCCCATAACTGCGCATGAACCCTATGAGTCGAGTAGTCTAGAGATGAGTAGTATCATTGAGTCTTGAGTTCTGAGTACTGAGGTTCTGTATTGTTATTAAGATCCCTGGGTTGAGTCTTTCATGTTCATAATTCCACATGAACCCTATGATTTGAGTTATAAATTTTAAAAAGTATTTTAAAGCCCACATTTGAATTCTTAAACTGAGTTTTGAGAAAGTAAAGATGATTTTTGAGAAAAGATTTTTTAAAACACGATTAGTATGACAATCGAGTATATCATCAATGTATGAGCAGTATCGTATCAAGATATACCATCAATGTTTATGCAGTATGACTTCCTGAGTCATCAATGATCATATTATAATATGATTTTGAGATGTTTTTGAGAAAGAGCAGAGTTGAGTTCATTTTCTTTAAAATGATATATGGGAACTAAGTATTCTCAAGAGTAAATGTTTTCACATTTAAGATGAGAGGAAACTGAGATTTCCAAAAGAGTTTTGAGCTGTTTAAGTACCATCTCTTTTAAGAGAAATATTTTGAGTAATAATCTCAAACCACAAAAAAATTATGTTTTTAAACATATGAGCTAGTATATTTTGGGAGTAGTATTGATCACCGATATGGGGGAGACTTCAAATAACTCACAGCCCCCATAAATCATGTGGCCAATGTGGGTAGAAAGGGTCATACTTTTTAGATGATTCCTTAATGCTTTTTAGCATATAATAGTGGATCCACTTAGTGAGTAGGTATTATACCCTGGCAAAGTATAGGACAGTTCTGGCTACGTGGGTGAGACATTGTATCATCACGTAGCTCATAGTGATGATTGTCGGTTAGAGAAACTCCCACGGAGATATTTGTATTTTTATATACACAAAGTTTACTTGTATTTTCATATACAAACATAGTTTATATTGTATTATTGCATACAAACTGAGTATATTGTATTCTTAAATACATTGAGTTGCTTTCTACTATTTTAAAAGCATTCCATATATTACATCTTCTATTATTGCTTTATATTGAGTTGAGTATCCAGAGTTGAGTATCCAGAGTTTGAGTACCTAGAGTCGAGTGTCTTATTATTGAGTTGAGCCTTATTTCACTAAGTTGAATATCTTATTATTGAGTTGAGTCTTATTTCACTGAGTTGAATATTTTATCTTTAAGTTGAGTATCTTATTCTTGAGTTGAGTTGAGTTGAGTGAGTTCAAAAGAGGTAAGTATGTTTCCTTTTTAACAATTCAAGCTTATGTTTATGCTTTAGAATTCCCCTTACATGCCCGTACATTCCACGTACTGAGCCATTTGGCTAGGATCGTTTCATGATGCAGATACAGGTATTCAGGATCACCAATAGGACCTTCCTTTTCACCAATTTAAGTTAGTTATGGTGAACCTCCTTGCTTCTAGATGGTTCCACTTGTACTTTCCATTATATCAGTTGTTAGGATGTCGTGGGTCTTGTCCCGACATCCATATTTGTTAGTTAGAGGCTTCATAGATAGAAAATAGAGTTTGAAAAGTCTATTTCATTTATCTTATGAAATGTTTTAAAGATTTGAGTTGCCTATTGTTGGCTAGTTGAATATTTCACTTATATTCAGAGTAAATTATTTGAGTTAAATCTTTGTATTTGAGTTTCATGAATTTTATTTAGTTTTTAAGTTTTTACATGCTTGAGTTAGTCTTTCGCTTATACTCAGCCAGGATGAAGGTTCGCTTGGGGACCAACAATGGTTCTCGAGTGGCGGCCACGTCCAGGATGTAGACTCGGGTCGTGACAGAAATCATGGAACACATAAAACGCTCATGACTCCAAAACATAATACAAGCTAAGAGGAATTCTTTGTCTCAAGCTAGAGTAGGAGTAGAAGGAAAGAGATGAGGATATCAGGACACTCCACAACCTTTTTATCTAAGCACACCATCTCCTCCTTGGGAGGAAACCCCTACTAATTTCTCGAGTACCACTTCTTTCAAGCAATCCCAATCGACAAAACCAAAAACTCATAATAACCATACTGGGTTCTAAAATCAATATAGGTCTAACAACAATACATCCAAACCCTACCAAGAATAACATCAAAGTCTAACAAGTAGAATCGAGATCTAATAAAACTTTTACATCTATATGGAAACTATCAACATATATGTGTCTTCATTCGGAGAGCCGTCTGGTCTAGATCGGAATGCATACCTTACTTTGGAGCGTTGGGATCCAAACCACTAAGAGAAGCTTGCTTGGCCTCTCTCCATTTAGCCTTGAACATGGGGCAATCTCTCATCTTGTGACCACTCTTGCCACACCCAAAGCAACCATCCATGCCGGCTAGGCACTTACCTGCATGTTCCTTCCCACATTTGTCACATGTATTTCTTTCAACAGAAGAACCGCCTCCATTTCCTACTTGAAGTTTAGGGTTAGACGCCCTATCCTTATTGACCCTTGGGGAAGCATTAGAGGAACCTTGGTTGGAGAACCTTTGTTTGAACCTTGGTTGGAGAACCTTTGTTTGAAACTTGGTTGGAGAACCTTTGTTTGAACCTTGGTTGGAGAACCTTTGTTTGAACCTTGGTTGACCTTGTTCATCAGACCTAGCAATGGAGAAGTTCCATCACTGGTCCTAGCTCTCTTCACTTCCCTATTCTTTAAGCTTTAATTCCTCAATTTATTGGGAAAGCACCATAAGATGTGAGATATCCATATCATGATGGAGCACTGCCCAATGACATTATTTTACTACTAAACCGGACACACCCGTCTAAAACCTGCTTATCTCATCCCTCAAATCTGCCACCGGAGTTGGAACAAAATTGGACAATTGAGTGAACTTTAGTGCATACTCTTTTACGCTCATGCTTCCTTGACAAAGGTTAATGAACTCTTCCACCTTAGCTTCCCTCAACTCTCGAGGAAAAAGCCTCTCAAGAAACGTTGATTTAAGCACTTCCCACTCGATGGAACCCGCTCCTACCGGCCTATTGTTCTTCCATTGATTATACCATACTTGTGCAACACTTTTCAATTCTTGAGGATCCTCTTCCACTTTGGAGCCATGTAATTTGAGAGGGTTCATTCTAGCAAAATCCCTAACCCTTGAAGAAGTCGAATTCACATGACTCATAACACCTCTATTGGCCTGAGCCGCCAAAGCTTGAGCTTGAGCCAAAATTTGAAAACCTGACCTAACTTCCACATCCAACATAGATGAAGGGTTAATCAGAACTTGATTAGCTTGAGGAGTTTCTTCATTCACATTGTCACCCTCTATTCTTCTAGTGTTATCCCTTTGTGTATTTATATCCTGAAGACACAAGAGAAGGATTAGGAGAGGGACTTTATAGAGTTAAACTCTATGGCACGACTTAAGAGTAATGAAATAAGTGTAGTTTCCTAATCATCTTATAGCCTCTCATTCATAAATGTGACACACTTCACACTCATGAACAAGACTATAAAAGATGTGGCTTATGAAACATCATCCTAGAATCATTCTAAACCTCGTGCTCTGATTACCATGTTTGTCACGAACCAGTAGTACCCCCTAGATGTAACAAGGCACATAATACCTCGAAAGGCACCATGTGAGTCACTTAGCATATCATAACATAAAGAATTAGAACAATAAGAGTAAAGCACATTTCAAGTCTTAAAAAGTTTTTTCATAAAAGCAAAGCAGAAGTCTAGACTTGTCTCAATATAGCCATCTATTACAATACTCAAATCAACTAGGGACACAACCCATACAACTTAGTCTGAAAAGAAAATACGAGAATGAAACTACAATGATAATATTCATCATCAAATCATGAGTACTCACCAACAAGCTAGGAGAAATGATCAAATTCAAGCTCTAACCACAATGTTGACAACCTTGAGAACCGGACCCTACACTTTAGGGGGAAATGTAGGAAAATATGGGTTAGTACAAAAATGCACTAAGTATGATAGACATACACAAAAACATTGAAAAACATGCTAAAAGGGACATTTCATTTGAATTCATGCCATTTTCTAAGTTAAACCATAATTTTGAAGATAGTGGAAAAACCACAGGTCATAAGCATATGAGACATCATAATAAGACCTAGGCTATAAGTATAAGAGACAATAACATAGTCATAGACATAATCAATGCAATCTAGTTTAACATAACATAAGAGAAATACTTTGTAAGTGTCACACCCCGAGGCTACCCCTGGACGCGGACACGAGACCTAGGATCACGAATGACCCCAAGCTAACCTTGTTGTCATATCATAAGAAAACTAAAGTACACTGAAGCATTAAATATTGTGCATATGCTAAACATGAGATATATGAAATGATGGGGAATACCCATATACTAAATCTGAATATATGAAAACTGAGAGTTTGATATATAATAGAAAAGTCAAACTCTAACACTAAAGCTGAAACTAACTATGTCTGAAATAAAGCCTCCACTGACTAGAAATGTTGGGACATGCCCCAGCTAGATCTAGCAAAACTGAAACTAAAGCTAAAACCATGAAATATAATCATGTCACTCATTCTCGAAGAATGAGGACTCACCACTGATGATGCTGGACTAAAGATCGGGAACAAATCTAAGCGTGATCTAGAAGCTGAGAACTTGAACCTTCATCACGAGAAGATTTAGCGCAGAGTAAGCGTCAGTACTTAAAAGGTAATGAACATGTAGGATATAATAAAGTTGAATAATAACATAACTGAACAAAGCAATAAAGAAATGGTATAATCTGACCATGATAGAAATATTGAGTATACTGAACATGAGCTAACTGAATGCAATGACAAGGTTTATAACATGCTGAGACTGAATACTGAACTAATAACATGGTCAATGTAATGGAATCTGACTAAACTGTGGGAGTTACTAATGAACGACATAAAACTACATGAGCTAAATGTGGAGTCTGATGTATACGCCCCATCGAGATGACCCAATATACCCTGCCAAAGGTATAAAGGCATGACTGGCGTGATCACAAAAATGTTGCCCATAGAGGGGACTTAAAACCTACGGGGAACGTAGTTCTGGGACTTGTGGGTGACTGACCCTAGTCCAGTTGGTATTAAGTCTACTCCCAACTGTTAATTAATTTAGCAATTTATAATTGAAATGTTGCAAATTCTGGATAGCTCTAATACTGGCATGCTAATAGAAAATGCAACATTAGTGTACTGATAATGAAACATTTAAACTGGAGCATGTATAACTGAATGATCTAACCTAGCATGTGCAATTCATGAACTAAAAGAACTACATAGCTAGGGTTCTGTAATTATTAAGGATTTCATACAAAAACATGCTAAAGATCATGATAAATTGATAAGGAATAATGAAGTAACTAATTCATGATAATCTGCTGAAGTTCTAGAAACCCTAGGTTTAGTTGATAATAAGGGAATGAAGAATCTGACTGAAATCTAGGGACCCAATGGGCAAAAGGAACCCACTAGTGAAATCCCACATACCTGGTAAAGAATTACATGGAGAAATCTTTCGATTTCGGGGCTAGAACTAATAGAATCTTGTTGCATTCTTGAACTAGGATTCTTGACTTTTTTCTCCTCACACGTTCTAATTTTTCTATGTTTTGATGAATGATATGACTTAGGTAAGTTCTACTTTGTTTACTAGGCTAAAACTAACCAAAACTACGTAGTTTAGGGGTTAAACGATGTATTTTAGGAGTCCAATGCATAGGGGAAAAGACCAGACGACTCTTGACTTAAAGTCTGCTCAAGTGACCTACGGAGTGATCGATGATCCATCGACTGATCCACGATCCATCCTGTCAGTCCTTCGATCGACTTCAGAAGATGGATTCTGGGGGGTCGTGATGGTCTTGACCTATGGACTGATTGATGATTCATCGAATGATCCACGATCCATCCTGTCAGTCCGTCGATCGAATTTAGAGGATGGATTCTGAGGAGTCTTGATGGTCTCGACATACAGATTGATCGATGATCCATCGACTGATCCACGATCCATCCTATAAGTCCACCTATCGACTTCAGATGATGGATTCTGGGGGGTCTTGACCTACGGACGGATCGACGATTCGTGGACTGATCCACGATGCGTCCTGTCCGACCGTAGGTCATGCCTTAGAATGGTTTTTGTTTGAGTTTCTGGGGAGGGTTGCAGATGCGAACCACGGACCACCAGTACGAGCCATGGATCACCCTACGGTCCGTGGGTGCCAACCATGGGTTGCACCTGTAGCTTCTGGAAATCTACATTAAGGTCTGTTTTCAGATAGGGGGTGTTATCTCCCCCTTGGGAACATTCATCCTCAAATGAAGACTAAACTAGCTGAATAGGAAGGGTAAGAGCTGCTACTACTAAGCACTGGAAACTGATTTTTAACTGAACTAAGTTCCAAGAACATGCAAATACGCTGAAAATGTAGGTACAAACCGAAGGAATATGACACTAAGACTAAATAAATGCATGAATGACTGAAAAATGGAAGAGGAACTATTACCTCAATCTGGAGTGGAATCAGAAGGAAAGAGGTGATGATACTTGGCCTTCATGGCTGCTTTTGTTTCCCAAGTAGCTCCATCTACGGACTGACTCTTCCACAAAACCTTAACTGAAGTGACTTCTTTGTTTCTCAACCTTCTAACCTGATGATCAAGAATCTCAACTGACACATCTTCATAAGTGAGACTATCCTTCACAGCCACACTTTCTAAAAGTACTATAGATGTTGGATCACCCACACACTTCTTCAACAACGAAATGTGGAAGACCGGATACACTGCTTCTAGTTTTGTTGGCAACTCTTACTCATAATACACTTTACCAACTCTCTTCAAGATCTTGTAAGGGCCTACATATCTAGGGCTGAGCTTTTCTTTCTTGCCAAACCTCATCACCCCTTTCATAGGTGACACTTTCAGGAAAACCCAATCATCAACTTGGAACTCTAATTCCCTTCTCCTTACATCTGCATAGGACTTCTGGCGACTCTGGGTTGTCTTAAGTCTATCTCTAATGAGTTGCACTTTCTCCATAACATCATGAACTGAATCTGGCCCTATCAAGGATGCTTCACCTACTTCAAGTCAACCAACTGGAGATCTACATCTATGCCCATACAATGTCTCATAACGGGCCATCTGAATGTTGGAATGATAGCTATTATTGTAGGCGAACTCTATAAGAGAAAGATGATCATCCCAACTACCCTTGAAATCAATCACACGATCTCTCAAAATGTCTTCTAAGGTTTGAATGGTACGCTCTGCCTGACCATCCATCTGCGGATGAAATGATGTACTAAGATTAACGTTAGTACCAAGACGTTTCTGAAATGATTTCCAAAAATGAGAGGTAAATTGATGACCTCTATCCGAGATGATAGAAAAAGGAACCCCATGCAACTTGACTATCTCATTAATGTAAAGCTTGGTGTAATCCTCCGCCGAATCTGTAGTCTTTACAGCCAAAAAGCGTGTAGACTTAGTAACTCTGTCAACAATCACCCAAATGGAGTCATGTTGTCTGCGAGTACGAGGTAAACTTGTGATTAATTCCATGTTGATCACTTCCCACTTCCAAATTGGAAAGTTGATCTCTTGAGTCATACCTCCTGGGTTTTTATGTTCTCCCTTGACTTGCTGACATTTGGGGAACTTAGCCATGAAATCTGCTATATCAGTCTTCATGCCGTTCCACCAAAAGACTTCCCGCAGATCACAATACATCTTAGTGGCACCTAGATGAATAGAGTATCTGGAATTATGGGCTTCTGCAATAATCTGTTGTCTCAACTCACCCACCTTAGGAACACATAATCTGCCTTGATAGTGAAGCACACCATCTCTCCCTTGGGAGAAAATCTCAACTCTCTGTTGATGGACTGAACCCTTTAGGTGAAGCAATATATGATCATTATCTTGATTTTCCTTAACCTCAACTACCAACAAAGATTCTAACCGATTATGAACTGTTACACCACCATTTGATATGCTCATAAGACGAACTCCTAAGCGAGCAAGCTTGTGAACATCCAACACTAGTTCCTTTCTTTCTTCCTCGATATGTGCTACACTATTCATAGATAGTCTGCTAAGAGTATCTGCTACTACGTTGGCCTTACCAGAATGGTAATGCACACTCATATCATAATCTTTGAGGAACTCAAGCCATCTACTCTTGCAAAGATTCAACTCTTTATGGGTGAACACATACCGAAGGCTCTTATGGTCTGCGAACACATCTACGTGAACACAATACAAGTAATGTCTCCAAATCTTAAGTGCAAACACCACTGCTGCAAGCCTGAGGTAATTAGTTGGATAGTTCTTTTCATGTACCTTAAGCTGTCTAGAAGCATACACATACCTCGCTGCATCAACACACAACCTAGGCCGACTCTGGATGCATCACAATATATAACATAACCATCTGAACCCTCTGGTAAAGTCAAAACGGGAGCAGTGGTCAACCTAGTTTTTAATTCTGCAAAGCTTTTCTCACAATCATCTGACCATTGAAACTTAACCTTTTTCTGACTCAACTTAGTCAATGGAAAGGCTATGGATGAGAATCCTTCCACGATCCTTGTTTAGTAACCTGCTAGACCCAAGAAACTTCTAGTATCTATAGGAGAGGTAGGTCTGGGCCATTGTTTCACTGATTCTATTTTCTGAGAATCCACTCGGATCCCTTCGCTAGATACAATATGCCTAAGGAAAGTAATAGATAACAACCAAAACTCACATTTGCTAAACTTAGTGAATAACTGGCGATCTTTGAGAGTTTGCAGAATAACCCTCAAATGATTCGCATGTTCTTCCTCATTCCTAGAGTAAATGAGGATATCATCAATAAAGATGAAAATGAACAAGTCAAAATACTGCTAGAACACTTTGTTCATCAAATCCGTGAAAGCTGCAGGAGCATTGGTTAGTCCAAATGACATAACTACAAATTCATAATGACCATACCAAATTCTGAAGGTTGTCTTCAGAATGTCACTATCTCTGACTTTGAGCTGATGATAACCAAATCTGAGGTCTATCTTTGAGAAATTACTAGCTCCCTAAAGTTGGTCGAACAAGTCATCAATCCTGGAGATAGGGTACTTATTCTTGATTGTGACCTTGTTCAATTGCCTATAGTTAATACACATTCTGAGGGAACCATATTTCTTCTTTACAAACAACACGGGTACACCCCATGGGGAAATACTCAGTCTGATGAAGCCTTTATCTAGAAGGTCTTTCAACTGCTCTTTCAATTCCTTAAGCTCAGCTAGAACTATTCTGTAAGGAGGAATAGAAATAGGCTGGGTATCTGCAAGGAGATCAATTCCAAAGTTGATTTCCCTTTCGGAAAGAACTCCGGGAAGATCTTCTGGAAACACTTCTAGAAACTCATTAACTACTATAATTGACTCAAGAGTTGGGGTTTCAGAGCTTAAATCCTTAACCTGAACTAGATGATAGAGATAACACTTAGAGATCATTTTTATGGCCTTAAGGTAAGAAATGAATTGACCCATAGGCGCTGAGCAACTAACCTTCCCTTCTAAGATTGGTTCGTCTGGAAACTGAAAACGAACAATCCTAGTTCTACATTCGACTGAGGCATAACAGGAATGTCACCAATCCATGCCTAGAATGACATTGAATTCTATGATTTCTAACTCTACAAGATCTGCTGAGGTGACTTTCTGAGAGACTGTGACAAGGAAAATTTTTGTATACTCGTCTAGCTATTACTGGGTCACCGACTGGAGTAGAGATTGAGAAGGTTTCTAAAAGAGTTTCTGGACTAACACCAAAGTTTACTGCTCTATAGGGAGTTACAAAAGACAAAGTAACCCCTGTTGTCTTTCTACTGAGTGAACCATATGTGAGCCACATACTTAAGCTGGTAGGATGCCAACTCTACCCTATCATTACCAATCACTTGCATCACTCCAAAGATTGTCTTAACCTCATCAATGAAATTCTATGGGTCCTCACCGACTTGCAACCCTTAAAACTCAAGCGGATGCATCCTAACAAAATCTCAAACTCCAGCTGCCACTCATCCACCATTTCTATTAGTAGGAATTGGAACCTGCTAATTGTTCCTGTTGGTCAAACTCTGAGCCAAAACTTGAATCGCATCGAAACTCTGCATTTGAAACCTCATGGTCTGGGGCTAGAGGAAATGCGTTAGAATTGCATGCATTATCATTCCATGCATAATCTCAACGAGGAGGCATGACCTTAAACGCATAACAACGAGTTAGAAGGTAGATCATACCCACGCACGATAAGAATAGCAAGAAAGTGGAGTTTTTTTAAAACACTTTGTAGCCTCCCTCTCATTAGATGTGGTGCACTTCACACCTATGAAAAGGACTCTACTTAGTGTGGCTTTTTCATACATCTTAGGACTCTTGAACCTAGTGCTTCGATAACAAGTTTTTCACACCCCAAGGCAACTCGTGGACGCGAACACGGGACCTAGGATCACGAATGACCCCAAGCTAATCCTGCTGGCATATCATAAGCAAACTAAAGTAAACTGAAACATTAAATACTTTGCGGAAGCTATACATGAGATAATCTGAAATGATGGGGAATACCCATATACTAAATATGATTATATGAAAACTGAAAGTTTGAAATACAATAGAAAAGTCAAACTCTAACACTAAAGCTGAAACTAACTATGTCTGAAATAAAGCCTCCACTGACTAGAAATGTTGGGACATGCCCCAGCTAGATCTAGTAAAACTGAAACTAAAGCTAAAATCAAGAAAGATAATTATGTCACTCGTCCTCGAATAATGAGGACTCGCCACTGATGCCATTGAACTGAAGATCAAGAACCGATCTAAGTGTGATCTGGAAGCTGAGAACCTGAACCTACATCACGAGAAGATGTAGCACAGAGTATGTGTCAGTAGTTGAAAGGTACTGAGTATGCAGGATAGAATAAAGCTGAATAATAACAAAACTGAACAAAGCAATAAAGCAATGATATAAACTGAACATGATAGAAATACTGAGTATACTAAACATGAGCTAACTGAATGCAAAGACCAAGTTTATAACATGTTGTGACTGAATACTAAACTGATAACATGGTCAATGAAATGCAATATGACTAAACTGTGGGAGCTACTAATGACTGACATAAAACCACATGAGCTAAATGTGGAGTCCGATGTATACGCCCCATCGAGAGAACCTAATATACCCTACCAAAGGTATAAAGGCATGACTAGCATGATCATAAAAATGTTTCCCATAGAGGGGACTTATAACCTACAGGGAATGTAGTTCTGGGACTTGCGGGTGACTGACCCTAGTCCACTCGGTATTAAGTCTACTCCCAACTGATTATGTAATTTAGCAATTTATAACTGAAATGCTGTAAATTCTGGATAGCTGAAATACCGGGAGGCTAACTGAAAATGCAACATTAATGTACTGATAATGAAACATTTATAGCTGGAGCATGTATAACTGAATGATCTGACCTAGCATGTACAATTCATGAACTAAGAGAACTACATAGCTAGGGTTCTGAAATTATGAAGGAATTCATACTAAAACATGCTAAAGACCGTGATAAATTGATTAGGAATAATAAAGTAACTAATTCATGATAATCTACTGAAATTATAGAAACCCTAGGTCTAGTTGATAACAAGGGAGTAAAGAATCTGACTGAAATCTAGGGACCAATGGGCGAAAGGAACCCACTAATGAAATCCCACATACCTGTTGAAGAATTCCATGGAGAAATCTTTCGATTTCGGGGTTGGAACTGATGGAACCTTGTTGCGTTCTTGAACTAGGGTTCTTGACTTCTTTCTCCTCTTACGTTCTAATCTTCCTAAGTTTTGATGAATGATCTGACTTAGGTAAGTTCTAGTTTGTTTACTAGTCTAAAACTGGCCAAAACTACATAGTTTAGGGGTTAAACGATGTAGTTTAGGTGACCAACGCCTAGGGTAAAATACCAAACGACCCCTGACTTAAAATCAGATGAAGCGACCTACAAATTGATCGACGATCCGTCCATAGATCCATAATCCATCCTGTCAGTCCGTCGATCGACTTTAGAGGATGGATTCTTTGGGGTCCTGAGGGTCTCGACCTACATACTGATCAACGATCCATCGAATGATCCATGATCCTTCCTGCCAGTCCATCGATTGACTTTAGATGATGGATTCTAGGGAGTCTTGAGGGTCTCAATCTACAAACTGATCGACAATCCGTCGACTGATCCATGATCAATCATGTCAGTCCATTGATCGACTTCAGAGGATGGATTCTGAGGGGCCTTGAGGGTCTTTACCTATGGAAGGATCGACGATCCGTGGACTGATCCACGATTCGTCCTGTCCGACCGTGGGTCATACCTTAGAATTGTTTTTGTCTTAGTTTCTGGGGAGGGTTATAGATGCGAACCACGGACCCCCCGCATAGGTCGTGGGTCACCCTACGGTCCATGGGTGGCAACCGTGGGTTGCACCTGCAACTTCTGGAAATCTGCATTAAGGGTTGTTTTCGAATACAAGGTGTTACAGTAAGTCACCTGAAGGCTAGCTTATGCAATGCATGAATGAGACCCCATTATCCCACCCATGTAAGCAAGTCTCTTTAGGTCCTCATTCATATTCATCTGTCTTTTGATCTCATCCTTAACTTATTTCCCATAGACAAGGGAACATTCACCTTTAGTCAATCATACCAAGGAGACCAACTTATAGCAACAATCCAAGTTAAGTATACATCATACAAGTAGTCCTCATATCAAACATACTTAACAACATAGTCATAATCATATTCATTACATAGACCATCATAACATAAGAGGAACATACCACAACTACCCTCAAAGCATACTTGTGCAATGCATGAATAAAATCTCATAATCTCGTCAATACTAAGTAAAGCTTCTTGAGTATCCGTAGTTCATAATTCATATTCTTGTCATAGTGGGAATAAGCCTTAACCGACATAGACAATGTGAGCTTAACATGGAATTCGGCGTCTACCCCACACCAAAAAGGGGTTGTCCTACTTGCCTAAGGTCTAACCATTATCTTAGCATAGGTTGATCAACTAACTAAATGACCATCGGGGAACATAGTTATGGGACAAGGAGATTGTTACTAGATACCTGGCATCAACTCATGGGATGGCATCCATCTGAAGAGATTGCTCCTAGAAACCCGGCCTCAACTCACGTGAGGACTTCCATCTCGTATCAATATCCACTCAGTGCTAAGCATTAATTCCCATGGAGTTCATATTAAGTCTTGACTTAAGTTCATTCTCATGGAAGAATGCTTGACACTCAATCCAACATAATTCATAAGATAGCTCCTAGATTCGATAGGTGAGAATAGCCTTTCAACCTTATAATTATCATATTGTGAGAAAACCTTTCATAACATGTCATATTCATACATAGGTGTGTAATTGAGAATAAACTTTCAACAACACAACAATTAGATAATAATCATAATCAGTTTACTCTCAAAGTGTTCTTAAAGCACATACACAAATCTCATAATCATACATAATTCTCATACTTTAGCCTTCAACTATCCAAGAGCATATTCAATCAACACATCTAGAATTAAAACATTATACATGTATAATAACATGATTCAAATAACTCAATTACTACAGGCATAATCTCATAATATCCTTCTTCTATCAACAGACCCACATCACAAGATCATAATTGAGTAATACGGGGGTTTCAAGGGTTCTTCGGTATTTCAACATAAAACCATAATAAATCATCAATTCAATCATAATATGAAGTAATTCAATAATTAGAATTGTTTTTGAAAGGAACCTATGACTTGAAGACAAACCCTAGCTTTTGGGAGTTTCTATCTTTTGAAATTGGAGTTTTGAAGGGACTCCATGGATGAAGACTCTCCATGGATGAAGGACTACCTTACCTTAACAGTCAAGCCCAATGAATTTGATGAGAAAAACTTATTTCTTGAACCCTAACTCCAACTTCCTTCTTCTTCATCCTTGAAGTTCTAGAGAGAGAATTTTTTAGAGAACATGGACTTTTGGGATTTTATTTGGGGTTTTTGATATAATGGGGTGAATGGGTGTATTTTGACTCAAAATGACTTATATAGCTGTATAAAACTAAAGAAAAATGACATCACTTTAATAAGACTTAAGTCGGAATTACCCAAAACACCCCTCACTTTAAGTGAGCTGCCAGGGACCACGTGGGGCTCCACGAGCCGTGGTCCCCTTCGTGGACTTGAGGCAGTGACAAGGAAACAAGTGCCTTAAGCCCACAAACCCAAGGCACCTTCACGAGAAGCTCCACAAGCCGTGGTGCAGGCCACAAGTTATGGTCCCTCTCCTGGGCCTTGAGGCAGTTGCTTCCCATTATGCCTTGGACTCTCAAGTTGTGAAGGAATCACCACGAGCCTTCCCATGAGTCGTGGTCATCACCACTGGCCGTGAAGTGGCTCGTGGAGATGATCCAATGTTGGGAAGCCTTAGGGAGGCTATTTCCTTACCACAATGAGTGCCACCACGGGTTGTGAACACCCTTGCGGTCATGGTGGATAGTGTGTTGGCAAATATGGGCAGCCTTGTCCCCCTTGCCTTGGCCCTAGCCTATTTTCCTTCGCTCTAGCACTTCTTCCTTGACGTTAACCCTCACGTTTAGCTCTAGTTTAGCATACTAGTTTCCGGGGTGTTACATCATCAATTAAACCTTCTTTCGTATCTTTAAATGCTTTAGTTTCTTAAAATGTTTAGTTAGGGTGTAGTGATTGTTCTCCCACCGGAGGGTTAGTGTGGGTGCCAATCACGGCGGTCTGGGTCATGACAAAGTTGGTATCAGAGCCCTATAATCGTTGATCTCATTGTACCAAAACGAGTCTAGTAGAGTATTCCGGAATGGTACGGAGAAGTTTGTACTTTTCTTCGAGAGGCTACAGGACTTTAGGAAATCTCTCTATATTCTTCTCCTTCCGTGTTATGACTTGATTTCAATTGGTATCTGGTGATCCAAATTGGTATCTAATCTCTTTCACTCTTCTATTCGGAGATGGTTAACACGTGATACAACGACGTCAGACCCATAGCTCTCATTAATGAGCCAGCAGTGAAGCCCACAACATGAAGTCATGGCCGAGTAAGGGGTAGAGGAAGAGGACGGGGCAGAGGTCGAGGAAGGGTAGCACCCGCCAGGGGTGGAGCCCGATTTGATAAAAGTTCCCAAGGAAGAGTCTGCTCCTTCAACCCAAGAAGAGGTGGAAGAGAATGTAGAGATAGAAGACAATGATGATGTTAGACAAGATGACGATGCTCAGACTGAAAATGCTGGCAATCCTCCCTTAGACACAATGTTAACTCACTAGATCATGACTTTCCTAAAGGGGTTGCTCGGCCTTGGAGTCCTTCACACAGTGCAGGCAGCTCAACCTCCAACCAACCACCTCGTTGCTTCTACTATTCCTAGAATGGATAGAGCATATTAGGCGCTGACGCCTTCTACCATCTCTATTGGGTCCCGTGATGACTGGTACTGAGCATGAGATGTTGACTAAGTTTTTGAAGCTGAAGTCGCGGATGAGTCCACAAATTGGACTTATTTAGGGCTATATTTTAATATAAATTGTGTCCTCAAATGCTTATTTTATATCAATATCTGATGAAAACACTTGAGTTTCATGTATTTGAAGTTTGAAGGAAAGTATGGACACTACGTCGCAAAAAGGAACGAAAAGGCTGAAAAGAATGAAGAAATGAACGCCTAAGAATCGTCGAGTCCACTTGGCGAGTCGTCGAAGGGTCTTACTTTACCTTTTGTTCCAGTGTGCTGAGCCTTGAAGGAAAGGATCAAGTCGGCAGAAAAAGGGAGCAATCAGTGCATCATCGAGAACTTCCGCGAAGCAGTACCATATCGCTCAATGACCCAGAGCATGATGATACTGAATGATGGTGCAAGACGGCGCTGAACTACACCAAAAGGCGAATCGCCGAGTTGATCAACGATTTTGACTAACGACGCTGAATGATCCGCTGCAGCACAAATCAGTGAAAACTATAAATACTAGTTACAGTTGTAGTTTTAAGTGTCGAACAATTATTATATTTTTCATATAGAATAGTACTTTTTGATATTTTTGCTCTATGTTTGAGAGGGTTTTGAAGACTTGAAGAAGAAAAGGGTTTCATCTCCAAGGATTTGGACATGGGTCTCTTGGATTCTTAATTCTTGGCCTGTAACAAGACTCAAATCTTCATACCAATTTGAATGAAAGATCATTTAGGTATAAGTTTCGATCTCTTGATGTGTGGCTAAAAACCCCAATTCTTGGGGTGTGATTTTGTGAATATGGGTTAGATTAGTTGTTGGGTCTTGCTTGCTGATAGTCTATTCGTATTTTAAATGTGATTTCGTTTAGTGGTTGTGGATGAACTTAATGAGGTTGTAGTTGCAAATATAGTCTCATATATGTGTTTTCGGCTTGCTCGAGAGAGAGGTCATAAAACTGAGACCACTATATTGATGGCCAGTGCGACTGGGTCGACATGAGGTTCAGCTCGAGAGAGTGAACCCTAGTCCCATGTCCACACACTCATCTCGAGAGAGTGAGTGGGTTAAGGCAGAGGTTGTTCTTCATGCGGAAAGTGGGTGTCCTAGAGGAACCCGCTTGAAATGGGGTAAGTTGCTCGAGAGAGAGCTATTCCCCTTTAAAGTCTAGCCTAGTCACAAATACTCAATGAATTTACTATCAAAAGCATGTACCCAATGATTTATTTTATCCCGTATTCCTATCACATCCCAAGAATCCCCTCTCATTACTTAGGAATCCTTGTTTATTTTGCTATTTTTGCTTACTAGTGACAAAACCCCATTGTTAATTGACACTCTTGTGTACCCCTTTAATTTACAATATTTTAAATTGTTAATGTCTTTAGCTATGACTAATTAGAACTAAATTTTATTTGTCTATTAATTCTCAAAACCACTCTCTTGGGAACGATCCCAACCCTTGGTTAGGTAACTAAACTATTGTATGATCGTAGACACTTGCATCGGAAGTTGTGTCTTGATTACGCAAACATTAAAATGGCTCCGCTGCCGGGGAGTGGTGTTATTTGAGAATTCTTAGATTAGTAGAATTTTTGTTCTTATTAGTTGTAGTTTACTTACGTAATTTTTTTTGTTTTGAGTGTTTGTGTGTTTCAACAGACATATGAGTGTGAACGGCGAAAATAGCTGCCAAGCAGGCCATCCAGCGAGTTATACTTTTCATCGAGACGATATTGATGATATTAATAGTGTGTACAACCCTGCCCAAGTGGGTGAGATGGGTGAAATTTTCATTACACAAGCATACGGAAGTGCAACATTTGAAGTTACTAGCGACAACACTTCATATCATACATTCAAGAGGTTTATATGGAGGGTTAGAGCATGAAGATTTGTATGAACATATACGAAGCTTCATAGAAGTGTGCTCCCATCTGTCATTCAAGAACATATCGCAAGAGTGCATACGGCTTCGCTTATTTCCATTATCATTAGCCGGGGGAGCCACTAAGTGGTTGGTCGAGCTTCTAAAGAACTCCATCAAGTCATGGGAGGAGGTGGTTACGGCTTTTCATGAAAGATTCTTCCCTCCATAAAAAATGATGAAAATGAAAGACGACATTCAAAATTTTAATCAAAAGGAGGGCGAACCAATTCACTAATCATGGACACAATTTAAGATATTTTTGTGAAAATGTCCAACTCATGGACTGCCGAGTGAGTTATTGCTCCAATATTTTTACTATAGTTTGGATTCAGTTAATAAAGGGATAGCTGATCAGCTGGTGCAAGGACGAATAATGTTACAATCATTTGAAGTAGCCTCATTCCTCCTAGAGGACATGACTAGAATAAATCAAGCATGGTACACAAAAGATGACCAAGTTTCCCCACTGTGCTTCAGATTAACGCAAGAACAACTCGATAAAAAAAGGGAGAGGGACGAAAATATCAAAAAGATGTTGTCTCAAATGGAAGTGATACACGAGCACATGAAGGGGACGTATGGAGTATTTCGAGTTAAGGACGGTTCTCCTTCTTGTTACTTAAGACCGGGCGAGAATCAAGGTTGGAACTCCAAAAGAGTTGAGGGGGGTTCTTTATCCGGTTACTTAAGACCGGGGGAGAATCAAGGTTGAAACTCCACAAGATATGATGAGAGTTTCCACCCACACTATCAACAACGGGGCATAAATCAAGGTTGGAACCATTATAAGAGTGAAGTACCAAGGAGATATTGCCACGATTGGGCTGAGAAAGATGACCATGAGGAAGACCATACTCAATTGAGTGAAAGCCCGAAATCAAAAGGGAGCTCAAGTAGTCCTCGGGTAAATGATATATTGTCACGCATACTTGATAAAGTTGAGGGCTCTGATGATTTGCTAAAAGGGATGAGAGATGACTTTTCATCACTAACTAGTAAAGTGAATTCTCATGCTGATGCCATCAAAACACTAGAAGGTCAATTGAGTCTATTATCAGCTCAATTAACATCCAGGACACTGATGGAACATAATCAAAGAGGGCTGGTTGTTGTTACCCGTAGTGGAAAAATGGCAAAAGGGAATGTGATGGAGGATGAGGACCCTCGAATGCAGGAAGAGAGCTAGGGTATAGAGGAACGAGAATTTCCTATTCCACAAATCATTGCCAAAGAACCACAAGAGGATGCACAACAACATGTTCAAGTCCCAAAAGTCATCCACCCTTTACCCAAAATACCTCCACCATTTCCTCAACGTTTGAAAAACAAGAATGAAGATGAGAAGTTCAAAAAAAAATTGTCAGTATTCAAGAACGTATCAATTAACCTTCCACTGGTGGAAGCATTATTGGAAATGCCAGGATACGCCAAATTCATGAAAGAGCTGGTTACAAAGAAAAGGAGCTTGGAGTATGAAACGATTGAGGTGCCCCATAGTTGCAACACAATTACAACTAATGAGTCAATCACTAAGAAAGAATATCCTGGGGCATTCACAATCCCATGCACAATTGGCATGCTCTAATTTGCTAAAGCTTTGTGCGATTTAGGAGCAAGCATTAACTTGTTGCCCTATGCAATATACAAGCAACTTGGTTAGGATGAACCAAATGCAACCACAATGAGACTCCTTATGGCTGATCAATCAATCAAACACCCAGTGGGGATACTCTATGACATATTGGTAAAAGTAGATCGGTTCATCTTTCTGGCTGATTTTGTGATTCTAGATTGTGAGATCGATGCTAAAATCTCCATTATTTTGGGAAGGACATTCTTAGCTACCAGGAGAGCATTGGTGGATGTCAAAAGAAGGAAATTGAAGTTCCGTGTGAACAATGATGAGGTGACCTTCAATATCTGTAAATCCATGTATCAACAAGTAATATCCATGTGGTGTCCATTGAGGATATTATAGATGAGGTAGTGGCAAGTGTGAGCCATTTAATGTGCAAGAATGAACCTCTTGAATATGTACTTGCCAATTATGATGAATCCGAAGTTCAAGGCTATGAGGAGGTGGTAGCTGCCTTATCAGGGTTAGAAGTATATTCAAGGAATCCAATCAAGTTGGATATCAACTTGAAAAATAGAGAAAGTCCTCCTACAAAGCCATTAACAGAAGAACCACCAAATCTGGAGTTAAAAGCCCTACCCTCTCATCTAAAATATGCCTTCTTAGGTACCAATAATACTTTACTAGTGATTATCGCAGCCGATTTGCTTGAAAGGCAGGTGAAATTGCTCATTGAAGTACTGCGGAAGCATATAAAAGCTATTGGATGGACAATAGCCGATATAGTAGGAATTCCTCCTGGCATCTGTACTCACAAGATTTGGCTTGACAGTGAATGTAAACCTAGTGTGGAGAATCAACAAAGAATGAACCCTCCAATGCAAGAGGTGGTGAAAAAGGAGATCATCAAGTGGCTAGATGCGGGAGTGATCTACCCTATTGTAGTTAGTAAGTGGGTAAATCCGGTGCAATATGTACCAAAAAAAGGAAGTATAACCGTAGTCTTAAATGCAAAAGGAGAACTTGTGCCGACAAGACCAGTGTTTTGGTGGAGAGTATGCATGGATTATCGAAAGTTTAACTCATGGACCGAAAAGGACAACTTCCCAATGCCCTTTATGGACCAGATGCTTGACCAGTTATCAAAAAAGGGGTGGTATTGCTTTTTAGATGGGTATTCCGATTTAAATAAAATCTCTATTGCGCCGGAAGACTAAGAGAAAACCACTTTTACCTGCCCTTATGGAACATTTGCATTCAAACGGATGCCATTCGGGTTGTGTAATGCACCAACAACATTCCAGCGTTGCATGTTGTCTATTTTTGCAGATATGGTTGAAGACTCTATGGAGGTATTCATGGACGACTTCTCAGTCGTAGGGGACATGTTTGGGGAATGTTTGATACACTTAGGACAGGTGCTCCAAAGATGTGTGGATACAAATTTGGTTCTCAATTGGGAAAAATGTCATTTTATGGTGAAGGAAGGTATTGTTCTTGGGCACAAGGTGTCACAAAAGGGGTAGGAGGTTGACAAGGCAAAAATTGAGCTCATTGAGAAATTACCCACGCCAATTTCAGCGAAGGGTGTTCACAGCCTCTTGGGGCATGCATGTTTCTACCGAAGGTTCACTAAAGACTTCTCAAAGATTGCACATCCACTATGCAAACTCCTAGTGAAGGAAGTGAAGTTCTATTTTGATGATGCTTGTATTGCCGCATTTAAGAGTTTGAAAGAAAAAATATTATCCACCCTGATTATCGTCAGTCCTGATTGGTCTGAATCTTTCGAAGTAATGTGTGATGCTAGTGGTATGTCATTGGGAGTAGTTTTGGGGTAAAAGCACAACAAACTATTTCACCAAATTTATTACGCAAGCAAAACTCTTAATAGTGCCCTACGAAATTATACGGTCACTGAACTAGAGTTGCTCGCAGTGGTCTATGCATTTGAAAAGTTTCGGGCATACTTGCTGGGAACCAAAGTAATAGTACACACTGATCATGCTGCAATTCGTTACTTGATGGCGAAGAAAAATGCAGAACCAAGATTGATAAAATGGGTGCTATTATTACAAGAGTTCGATTTTGCGTTAAAAGATCGAAAAGGCTGCAAAAATCAAGTGGCCGACCACTTATCGAGGTTGGAAGGAAGGGAAGATGTCGAGTGTGAGGTCGATATAGATGACTCCTTCCCTGGTGAACTGGTATTTGCTATATCTCTCAAACCTACACCATGGTATGCAGACTTTGCAAATTGCATTGTGAGTGGATTGATACCGGATGAGTTGACCTTTTACCAACAAAAGAGATTGATGTTCGACGTTCAAAAGTAATTTTGGGATGAACCATACTTGTTTCGAGAATGTGTTGACCATGTTATTAGGAGGTGTGTTCCGGAAGAGAAAGCGGTAGAAATTCTCCATGCTTGCTATGCACCTCCAGTAGGAGGTCACCATAGTGGTATTCACACTGCCGCTAAAGTCCTCCAAAGTGGTTATTACTGGCCGTCCTTATACAAGGATGCACATGAATTTTCAAAGAAATGCTCTCAATATCATTAGCAAGGCGGAGTGTCTAGAAGGCACGAGTTGCCTCTCACTCCTATTTTGGAAGTCGAGCTATTCAATGTATGAGGAATCGATTTCATGGGCCCATTTATGAGCTCATTTGGAAATAAATATATCTTGGTGGCTGTAGATTATGTCTCAAAATGGGTGGAGGCCATCGCACTTCCAAACAACGAAAGAAAAAGTGTTGTCCAATTTCTGAAACGCTATATCTTCGCAAGATTTGGCACTCCTAGGTCAATCATTAGCGATGGAGGGTCTCACTTTTGCAATAGGTGGTTTTCAATGGCACTGAGAAAATGTAAGGTGAAACACAAGGTAGAAACCCCATATCATCCCCAAACAAGTGGCCAAGTCAAAGTGTCAAATCCGGAAATCAAAAGCATCCTGGCAAAGACAGTAAATGCCAACAGAACTGACTGGTCTAGGAAACTCAATGATGTACTATGGGCATATCGGACCACTTACAAAACACCTATCGGTATATCTCTATATCAGCTGGTTTATGGTAAGGCTTGTCATTTCCCCGTCGAGCTAGAACACAAAGCATTGTGGGTATTGAAAGCTTTAAATTTGGACTGGTCAAAAACTTCAAGGGAGAGGGTAGAGCTGTTGAACAAACTGGATGAATTTAGACTCAGATCGTATGAAAGTTCAGCCATCTACAAAGAGAAGATGAAGAAATGGCATGATGCTCGGATAAACAAGCGGGACTTCAAGGTAGGAGATTCGGTTTTGTTATACAACTCTCAACTTAGACTCTTTCCCAGAAAGCTCAATGCCAAATGGTCTGGACCTTTTAGAGTAACGTGAGTGTTCACCAATGGTGCCATAGAAGTTGAAGATCAGGAAGGACCTCCATTTAAAGTGAACAGTCAACGTCTGAAATTATATTTTGGGAATTGTCAAGAGATTTATTTGGTTGAAGTGTTGTATTTGGAAGACGCCTGGAGGTGCTGTTGCATCGTGCCATGATGTTAACTAAGGCGCTATTTGGGAGGCAACCCAAAACCATTTATTTCTTTCTTTTGCTTTGATAAAATAATGGTGTGTTTATTGTGCAGATGGAAGTATGGAGAGTGAACGAAAAGTGCAGATTGGCGCGAGCAATAAATCCAGTCGGCGAGTCACCGAAAGGGTCAGCGAATCTGACCTTAACCGCCGTTTGACTCAAGACATTGTCAATATTGGAGTCTGTAAAACTTGGCGATCTTTGGAAATTATTGGTGAATCGCCAACCATGTCGGAGATCACGATGGAAACCGCCTTTTGGATCCCTCGTAAACCAGAGATTCTGTAAATTTTGGCAAAGAAACCAAACAGTCAGTGTTCCATCGAGTGAGTAGGCGAGCTTGACCAATGTCGCCGAGTGGGTGAAAACTGGACGATTTTTGCAAGCCAAAGGTTTAAAAATTTCAACTTCATTCACTTTCCCTGACATTTTATCTGTCCAAACTCACACTTGCACTCTAGTTTCTATATTTTTTGGACTTTTAGAGCATAATAGTTGTTGAATTGTGCTCAGACTTGGATTACATTGCCACTTACTTCAATACTCTCCTTAGCGACACAAAGGGTTAGTTCTATATGCCCCAAGTTTATTTTATCATAAACTATACTCATTTCCAATAACATGATCTGGTTGAAGTGTTCTAATCCTCCCTGAGAGGATTAGATTGTTTACATGCATGATTTAATTTTATATCCCTGCTCAGGTAGTTGTGACTGTTGAATTCCCGTAATTGCATGCCTTAAATTGGATTAAAATTTGAGGGGTTGTGTTTGGGTGTTATGGGTCCTACCTTAATTGTGCTGGTGCATTCTTTGATTTTTTTTCCAGAGGTTGCGGGGCAAATTTTGAGAAGTTGGGTCAAAAGTAGGCATGATGGGTCATTCAGCAAACTGTGATGAGCTCACCGAACTATTTCACGATTTGCCTAATTACCCTATCTCACCCTTGTTATCATGCTTTATTTGTTATGGCGTCTATAACTTTCGGTGAGAAGTATGAGGTCACCAAGAGTACCCGACGACTCGCCGAAAGTCTTCTTATTCTCCCTTTGTTTGCACCCGTAACTCCTTATGCACTGTGACCTTCGACGAATTGTATGTGGCTGGCCGAATGTAGTCGTCGGCACGCTGAATGGACTATCTAGTGTTTTTACAGCTGAAAGTCTTTGTTTTGGTTGTCAAATATGTTCTAACATTATCTCAAGACTTTGCGGACATGGCCAGACCAAAAGTTGCAGGAAGAAACATGCCACCCAAACACAAAGGAGCACAACAGTTCAAAAGAGCTGAAAGGAGCGACAACAAGAGAGACAATTCGAGGAGGAGGATGCCCATCAACCCTAATGTTCCTTCATGGGCTCGGGGGTTCAGCAATGTGTTACACGCCTTTGTGGCAGCTCACAAGTTGGACAATATGATCGAGGCTAATGTCGTTGCAGAAGCTGAAGAAGAGCGAAAAGAAAAAGAGAACCAGAAGCTGAATGACAACACTCCGGGCACTGACGCCCAGACAGATGGAGCGACTTCTTAGACAGGATCCCTTGTTTACCTCCCCCTCTGTCTTTCCTTAATTTACATTCTGGATATTTTGTTATATGCATTTGAGGACAAATGTTTTTATTTATGGTGGGGTGAGGCCCACACCTTTTGTGTGCTAATTTTGTTTGTGTTTCATGTATATATTTTGGTTGTTCTATTTAAAATAGTGTTAATACTGCTTTTCTATGGATGTTTGATCTTATGACTCCTTTCATTTTAAATTGCAAAATGATTTTTTTGACCCGTCCGAAAATTTTGCCACCTCTCGTGTGTTGAATGTGGCTGTTCTTTTGCAAAATTTAAGTCTCGGTTTTGATCAATACCGATGACTTGACTAGTGCTCTCAATCAAACGAACATGAATACGTGGCTATGATGAGACTAAATGTTTTGCATAGACAATATGTGAACTCTTTGCATCTCGTTATGACTAGCCTAGTATCGAATTGAGTCTCTTATGTTGATCATTGCACAACTAGTAAAAGTGTGGAGTCTTGTTTGACTGTAGTGTCAATGCCTAGTGTGATGAACTTACTTTGAACCATGCATGATAGATCCTAGAACTTTCCCCGTTGGTCCAGTCAACTAAGTGATGCTATCTCTTGATATGATCTTAGGCAATTTCTAAGAGTGTGAACCAATTTGTCATATACCTCTTTTGTGACCTACCTTGTGAGTGTGTGAACCTCTTTTAAACACCCCTTGAGCCTTCCCTTTCTTTGGAAGAAACTTGATGAAAGCATAACCTTTCTTTATCCATTACCCATAATCCTCATGAAGTTATGGTTAGTTGAATAGCCAACTTAGGCCAAAAGCCTAAGTTGTGGGTGTGGTGAAAAGATAAGGGTAAATCAAGAAGTGCAAGAATGTCCCCCTTACCCATGGTTTTAAGAAAAATAGAACCCCTCCATATAAAAAAAAGAGAAAAGAGAAAGAAAGAGAAAAAAAAAGAAAAAAAAGGAAAGTTGTGGAATAAAGTAAAAAGAAATGGGGTTCCCAAACAATCCATAGAAAGTGAATAATAGGATGACTTATGAGTACTAAAGAAAATGATTAAGGAAAAGGAAACGAAGTGTTGTGAGCACCACATTTCATGAGGATGAAAGTCACTGAGCCTGAATTACCATACCTTTGAACTCAGCCCAATTACAAGCCTTGAAAATACCTTTTTGATCTTGAGTGAGCTAAAACAAATGTTGATAGGAAAATACGGGCAAACCTATGGGTGAAAGCATGCATTGTGTTCTTCCTTGTGAGAGTGAGTGTTGCATCTGATTCTGAAGCTTTAAACTGTGAACCATTGTGTTAATATGGAATCATTCATTGTGTGAGGGCATTTGAACACTTTGGTTGAGCCTGAACTTGCATTTGAAGTAAGTATTGTGAGCATGAGATTCTTTGATATTGGTGAGTCACAACTTAAATCTTTGAGTGCACATTTGATCTTTGCATAAGTAAATTGAGTCTTGTTGTGTGCATCTATGATTGAGTCTTGTGTAGCACTGTTCGAGACACCCTTTTTGAACGACTGAACTTGAGTTTACTTGAGGACAAGCAAAAGTTTAAGTTGGGGGTGTTTGATTAGTCCACAAATTGGACTCATTTAGGGCTATATTTTAACAGAAACTGTGTCCTCAAATCCTTATTTTATCTCAATATCTGATGAAAACACTTAAGTTTCAGGTATTTGAACTTTGAAGGAAAGCATGGACACTACATCGCAAAAAGGAACGAAAAGGCTGAAAACAACGAAGAAATGAAGGCCTGAGGATCGCCGAGTCCACTTGGCGAGTCACCGAAGGGTCTTACTTCGCCTTTTGTTCCAGTGTGCTGAGCCTTGAAGGAAAGGATCAAGTCGGCGGAAAAAGGGAGTTGTCAGCGCATCGCCGAGAAGTTTCATGAAGCAGTACCATGTCACCCAATGACCCAGAGCATGACGATGTTGAAGGATAGTGCAAGACGGTGATGAACTACACCAAAAGGCGAATCTCCAAGTTGATCAGTGATTTCGACAAATGACGCCGAATGATCCGCTGCAGAACAAATCAATGAAAACTATAAATACTAGTTAGAGTTGTAGTTTTAAGTGTCGAACATTTATTATAATTTTCATATAGAATAGTACTTTTTGATATTTTTGCTCTGAGTTTGAGAGGGTTTTGAAAACTTGAAGAAGAAAAGAGTTTCATCACCAAGGATTTGGACTGGGGTCTCTTGGATTCTTCATTCTTGACCTGTAACAAGACTCAAATCTTCATACCCATTTGAATGCAAGCTCATTTAGGTATAAATTTCTATCTCTTGATGTGTGACTAAAACCCCCAATTCTTGGGGTGTGATTTTGTGAATATGGGTTAAATTAGTTGTTGGGTCTTGCTTGCTGATAGTCTATTCATAGTTTAAATGTGATTTTGTTTAGTGGTTTTGGATGAACTTAATGAGGTTGTAGTTGCAAATATAGTCTCATATATGTGTTTTCGACTTGCTCGAGAGAGATGTCGTAAAACTAAGACCACTAAATTGATGGTCAGTGCGAGTGGGTCGACATGAGGTTCAGCTCGAGAGAGTGAACCCTAGTCCCATGTACACACACTCATCTCGAGAGAGTGAGTGGGTTAAGGCGGAGGTTGTTCTTCATGCGGAAAGTGGGTGTCCGAGAGGAACTCGCTTGAAACGGGGTAAGTTGCTCGAGAGAGAGATTATCCCCTTTAAAGTCTAGCTTAGCCACAAATACTCAATGAATTTACTATCAAAAGCATGTACCCAATGATTTATTCTATCCCGTATTCCTATCACATCCCAAGAATCCCCTCTCATTACTTAGAAATCTATTTTGTTGTTTTTGCTTACAAGTGACAAAACCCCATTGTTAATTGACACTGTTGTGTCCCTCTTTAATTTACAATGTTTTTAATCTTTAATTTCTATAGCTACGACTAATTAGAACTAAATTTTATTTTTCCATTAATTCTGAAAACCACTCTCTTGGGAATGATCCCAACCCTTGGTTGGGTTACTGTTATTGTACGATCGTAGACACTTGCATTGGAAGTTGTGTCTTGATTACGCAAACATCAGTCGCATGTGTTTCATGGTTCTGAGAGTGAGGATGCCTATCAATTACTTTTGGATTGCTATGAGAGGCTTCACAAGTTGGGGATTGTACACCAACATGGAGTAGAGTTCGTGACCCTCCAGCTTCAAGGTGAATCTAAGAAGTAGTGGAGGGCCTATGTGGAATGCAGATCGCCAGTCTTGCCTTTACTCACTTGGACGCAATTCCATGCTTTGTTTTTGGAGAAGTATGTGCCCCAGACTTTGAGGGATCGCAATAAGGATGAGTTCATGGACTTGGGGCAGGGTGGTGTGACTATAGCTGCCTATGATGTGAAGTTCCATGCCTTGTCCAGACATGCCACATAGTTGGTGACTACAGAGAAGGAGAGGATTCCGCTATTAGTCAAGGGATTGAACCCTGAGTTACAAGTATTGTCTATTCACATGACCTATGCAGGTAAACATTTTAATGAAGTGACAGACTTTGTGAAGAAAGTTGAAGGAGTTCGACGTGATGGTCAGGCCAAGGCTTTGGCTAAGAAGCCCAAGAGCACAGGTGACTTTCATAGTTCCTACTACAGAGGTTCAGGTAGGCCGACGATTGAAGCTCGGCCAATTCAGTCAGCCCTGCCCACTTCTACAGGTGGTTACTCGGGAACTCCATAGCAGAATCCCATTCAGGATAGTCAGGGAGTCGTGGCTTCGTCTAGCAGCAAGCCATCTTTTTTCCGCATTTGCTACAATTGTGGGGAACTTGGCAAATGAGGACAAATTGTCCCCATCCACGCATGTTTGATCCCGGGCAGCAACAGACCAGAGCAGTGGTACCAGCGGGCAGCGGTAATAATGGAAGAGGACGTCCACATGGTGGGCGAGGAGGAAATCAGCGAGGCCGTATAGGCAGGGGAAATGGTAATGCAGGTAGAGGAGCACTGCAGCTATGCAAGGAGGTTTCCCGTCAAGATGACAGGGCTCAGTTTTATGCCTTTCCTAGAAAGACTGAGGCTGAGGTGTCTGATGCAATGTTCACATGTAGTATTCTTTTTTGTGACCGGATGGCTACTGTTTTGTTTTATCCGGGTTCTACTTATCCATATGTGTCGGTTCAATTTACCCTGGGATTTTATGCAGTTTGTGATGTGCTTAATGCCCCCATCCATGTTTCTACCCCAGTTGGAGAGTCTGTCATAGTCACCCATATCTGTCGTGCTTGTTCTGTCCTTCTTATGGGTTTTTCAGACTTGGGCTGATTTGGTTATTCTGAATATGACTGACTTTGATATAATCTTAGGCATGAATTGGTTGTCCCCCTATTATGATATGCTTAAAGAGATTGAGAATTAAAGCAAACTTGAATGATTTTATTCATTGCTTACATCTGCTTAAATACAAGTAAATACAACTAACTTGACTAACTTAAAGGAACTAATCTAACAACTTAATCTTATCTAAAAGATTAGTTGACTTATTCAAACTAATTCAAAATTTAAACTTAAGATACTAACAAATAGATAACCACATGTTTATCTCAATACACCCCCCTCAAGTTAGGTGTTGTGAAACAACACCTAACTTGGTTAGACATTGAAGAAAGGAAGGTTTGGGCAGCGGCTTGGTTAGAGTGTCTGCTACTTGATCTATGGAAGGAAGATATCTGACAGTCACTTTGCCGGAGTTCACACTGTTGCGAAGATAATGAAAGTCTACCACAATGTGTTTCATCTTAATGTGAAAAACTGGATTCTTGCTAAGATATGATACGCCAATGTTGTCACAAAAAATACTTGGCGTGTTTGATATATGGTACCTCAGTTCATCCAAGAGGTTTTGGACCCATGTAAGCTCCGCGAGTGCATTGGTGACCGATTTGTATTCAGCTTCTGTGGATGATCGAGCAACTGATTGTTGTTTCCTGGAGGACCAAGATATGGGATTTGGTCCCAAGAAGAGCATATGACCCGATGTTGAGATTCTGTAACT
>JAJOOS010080297.1:0-32053 GCA_029582725.1 Solanum chiquidenum | reverse complement strand
GTCCATGTTTATTCCGGCCTTGTACCAGCAGTCTCCGAGTTTTGAGATCCTTCACAAGAAAAGAGTGTGGAAAAAATTCGATTGAGGTCAGATTGTCAATGCAAAACTTAGCAACAGAAATAAGGTTCTTTTTGATAGTTGGAGCACAAAGAGTGTTAGAAAGCATGAAATTGGAGTTAGAAGCCTTAATTTGAGTTAAACCAGTGTGAGTAATGGGAATAGTTTTACCGTCACCCATGGACACTTCCTCATTGCCAGTATATCCTTCAAGATTAGCTGACTCGGTTGTGACATGATGAGTTGCTCCAGAGTCAAGGATCCAAGGATTTGCATCTGAGTGATGATTTGACACAAAGTTGACCTTAGCTTCAAAGTGGTTGTGTGATTTTGTGCGACACACATCAGCTGTGTGACCGATCTTTTTGCAAAGTTGGCATTTTACTGCTTGCCTGGGTAGTCTCCCATTCTGTTGATTTCCGGGGTCTGCTTGTTGTGGAGCTTGTGGTCTTGAAGATTGATTTGGGAAGCGACGATTATTTTTCTGATATTGGGGCTGAAAGTTGGTCCTTTGTGCAACTGCAGCCATGATGATGGAGGATGACCTGTCAATATCTTGACTGCTAGTTCATCATCAGCCACCGGAGAGCCCGCTACTTTGAGAGCATCAGCAATTGATCTGATCTCCTGTAGGTAAGTAGCAACTGTTTTGGAAGCCTTTTTCATGTTTTGCAGCTGATCTCGTAAGCTGAAGATGCGAGTGTGACTCCTATTGGCATAAGCTGTATGAAGGAGATCCCAAGCTATTTTTGCCGAAGAGGCAGTTGCAACAGTGGGAGCAATGGTGGGGTCAACGGATGCCATCATTGCCTGTTGAATTAGTTGATCTTGGCAAAACCACAACTCATATTCAGGATTGGAGATGGTACTATCAGTTTGTGTGATAGTGGTCGGCGGAGCAGGTTTGGCACCAGTGAGGTGCCCAAGGAGCTTGTGTCCATTGAGTAGCATCACTAGTTGCGCCTTCCAGGTGGCAAAGTTGAGGTTGCCTTGTAGTTTGATAGGTAATTGGGCAGCTGGATTGAACTGTACCACATGAGTGGTAGTCGGAACTGCAGCAGCGTTATCAATGGTGGTAGCAGGAACAACCATGTTTGGACTCAAAGAGAGAGAGAAAAAAAATTGGATCGGACTCGTGAGAGTTTTAGAGATGCTCTAATACCATAAAGAGATTGAGAATTAAAGTAAACTTGAATGAATCTATTCATTGCTTACATCTGCTTAAATACAAGTAAATGCAACTAACTTGACTAACTTAAAGGAACTAATCTAACAACTTAATCTTATCTAAAAGATTAGTTGACTTATTCAAACTAATTCAAAATTAAACTTAAGATACTAACAAATAGATAACCACATGTTTATCTCAATAATAATTAGGCTTACTGGTGGGCTGTGTGCAAAATAAAAGCTCGAGATATTATGAATATGCCTTCATCATCTTCACGGTCACCTCCTGCTGATAATATAGAGCCATTCCAATGTAATGAAGATGGTTTAATATTTGATGTGGTATCTGACAATGAAACATTTGTAGGGAATGATCCAAATGGAGAATTTATAAACTTAAGAGACGAGGATGATGAGGAAGAAATTCATGATGAATCTAAATCAGATGAAGATGATGATAATGAGGATGACGAGGCATATGATGCTAGTGACAGTGAATAGAGTCAAAGTTCTTCAATCTCTTCAAATATAAGAGGTAGAGCGATTGAAACGTAGTCTAATAAGTTATTTTATTTCTGTTAAATTTTATATTTTCCTGGAAAAGTTCTTGAATTTTAGATAATGTTGATTTTAGATTTCTTTGTGACCTATTTAAGTATTTGTTTTTAATAGTTTTCAGGCTGTCTATTTGAACGAGTATCCCTCACTCTCATTTTTATCAGAAAAGTAGCCGACTCTGGAACTATATTAAGAAATAGTGATGAAATAAATTTGTTCCTCTTCAAGTGTTTATCTTTTAATTTCTTTGTCTAGCTAACACATGAATTCCTTAACTTTTCAGATCCATTCTTGTACTTTGACTGATATATTAGTTAATTAATTATTCATGTTATAATTATATTGGATCATGATTCATTAGTCATGTTATTTGTGTATGTACTTGTATATTTGAAGTCACAAGTATGGCACCCAGGGGAGGTGGACCAGGTAGATATTCTGGAAAAACAGTAAGCAGATCCCCAGAGATCTCCTCCTATGTTGAGTTCCACACCTAATCAAGCATCACTATCACTTGAATCATCGGCACCATAAATTCCACATTCAGTCGTAGAAGTCAATAGATCCATACCATCATCAGCTTCCGCACTTGATACATCTAGAGATTAAATCATATCAACAAATTCTTCAAACACAAATGATGCTACTCGTATCCCAATTGAAGTCATTCTTGGAGTGTAAGAGTACAAGTACCCTTCCATTTACAGTTTTTTGTTCATTTTTGTTTCATTCTTATATTATGTATCACTTCATCTTTAGAGGGAATTTCTTATTTTTTCAATATGGTAGGACAATGTTGTGTCTATATATATATGCTTACGGCTCTGATAGTCCACTTCACATTTTATGTCATTAACTGTTTGGTTAAATTTTCTTGATTGATTTGTTGCCTGAGGATCGATGGTTCACGTAGTATGAGTATATTCTACCTGTAGAACGGCTACAAAATTGTCCTGCCCCATTTTTTCTGTAATTTTGTGTTGATGCTCCGAATCTTGTTTCATTCTAATTATGAACATGTGTGTACACAGTGCTACTCTCCTGGTTACTTGCTACTCCATTATTAATCATTTGATCTATTAGATTGGACTGATTACTTGTTACTCTTGATCTCTTCAGTTTGTTCTTAGTGTTATTTCTACATCTTGTTCTCTATGGGTCACATACTTTGTACACAGCTTATGGAGTCTGTACATTCTGCAATTTTGTGTTGATACTCTATTCAGTTTACTGTTGTTATTGTTGCTCTGTTCATGTTTGTGTAAAGAGTAACAAAAGTTAACAGAAGCATTAACCTGCCTAATTATTTTTTTTCTGGTTGTGTTATCTTTTACCTGACTTGATGGTGTTAAATTATAATGTTTGTTACTTATTCAAGCATGGAACCAAGTAATAATGTATCTCGGGCAGTCACAAAAATCCTCAAGAAGAAGTTGGATCGCGAAGGACATGATTGGAAGTCTGTTACACCAGAGACAAAGGACTTCTATTGGGAGAAATTTAAGGTAAAGTTATACTAATTAAACGATTGTATGCTTAAAATTTATGTTGTATCGGTGTCATGTATTATTTTTCATTTATAGAAACGATTTCAATGGGATACTACAATTGAAGGTGCCATAAAGGATACATTTATGAGAAAATGTGCAGAACGATACAGTGGTATATATGTTATCTGAAGCAAGGGGTTGTGAGAAGAAGCGCAAAAATATCCCGGTATCTATTTGGGAAAGCTGGGAGCCTCATTGGGAGACAGAGGAATTCAAAGCCAAGTCCGCACAATGCTCAAAAAATCGCCCAAGGGAGAAAGGTGGCGAAGGATCTGGCCCCTCACGCCATACAGGAGGCTCCAGAACTCACCGAGAACATGCAAGACAATTGGTATTTTGATTTTTATTTAGCCAAAGTTGTAATTTCTTTAAAGCTACTACCTGTGTACTTACTGTGGTAAATCTGATTTCAACTTTAGGCTAAACTACTAGGAAGACCGCCTCATCCACATGAGCTTCTAAGGAAGACACATGTCAAGGCTAACAATGAGTTTGTAGACCAGAAGTCCGAGAACACATATGTAAGTGACATAAACATTCTTAATTATATTTTTAGATTTGTGTTTAAAATTTTGGCTTATATTATCCCTCATGATTACTCCTAATCTAATCAAGAAACTAGAAACAAATAAAATGAAATGTATGATAATGAATTAACATTTTATCGCTTTTTCTGTCTCGCTGGTTTCCTTATTTGAACTTCTTTATATTGTTTTTACCGATGATCTATCAAAAAAAACCTCGTTACCTCATAAGGTATAGGTAAGATTTGCATACACACTACCCTTCTCATACCATACTTGTGGGATTACATTGGGTATATTATTGTTGCATAATAATGAATTCAAATGCCAAAAGATTGCTCCTCATTATCTTGAATCGTTACTAAGTTTTTAGTGATAACTCTTCTTGTTGTTGAGTAAGGTACTGTATATTATTTTATTGAGTGTTGGTTCTTGATTATGTAAAACATAATAACTGTTTTGGTGAGTGGGTGTGCTTTGAAAGGAGAATAAAGTTTTTATTGAGAATTAAGTGTAATAGAATGAATCAGACAGACCAATAGTCACTGTTTTGGCATGATATAAAGTATTATAAGCCCTTCTTAGCATTCTCATTTAGTGTATTCAGCTGTTTCATGATGGCTTTTCTTTCAAAAATATTTTTATAGCATTTATATCATATTTTTTTTCTTTCAGGATGCAATTATGTCTGAGATTGCATCTGCATCTCAACCTGAATATGGAGCCAGTGTGTCACCATCAGTTGATTTCTCACAAATTTATTTGGATGAAGTTGGAGGGGTTAAGAAGAAGCACATTTATGGTCTTGGTTATCAAGCACCTTTCTACGGACATGTTGGTTCATCCTCTGCTTCAACATCTCGACCTCCAAATATTGACTTCAATGCTCGGGTGAATGAATGTGTCAGACAACGAATGCAAACAATGAAGGAAGAGATGAAGAATGAGATGAGATCAGAGATCAGGGAAGAGATTAGACAAGAAATGGAACAAGAATTGCGTGAAGAAATGGGACAGGGAGTGCAACAAGAGGTGCATGAGCAAGTTTATCAAATACTCCAAGAACGTATGTCACGCATCATAGCTGGCTTACCTACACCTCCTTCTCGTAAACGTGACTCGTGAAATAATGACAAGAGTCTTATTTAGTTTATTTTAGAGTCGTTTACATTTGATACAGTTTGGATGGTTTATTTTAACTTCATATAGATGTAATTGTTATAAAATATCTACTGCTTTTTGTTTCTTTTTCGAAGATTTAAATTATGGATATTAAAAATGACAATTTTGATATTGAATTACTAGTCGATCAGTAGTATTTTCTAACAGATTCTATGATAATAAGCTTTGTAACGAATTACTAATGGAAGTTTTTTTTATTACTAACGTAATAGTAACCAACTTACATATGAATTTGAAATTTCTTGGTAAATTACAGACAAATATTTTCCGTAATTAAATTTACTAACTGATTACCAATGTATTTTGAAATAATACTATCGGATATACAAACCAAGTTGGTATGTGCTAGTATAGTTGCTAACGGAATGCCAATGACACTTTTTTCGTTACTATAATTACCAACCGATTACAAACAAAATTTGTATATTAAAGAACCAAATTTACTAACTTATTTTCTGTTTGTTAGTAAAGTTACTGATGGAATACCAATCGAATTTTAGTTAGTAAATTTACCAACGGAAGTCTTGTTGACAAGATTCGAAAATTGCCAACAATTTATTTTGTCATTTACAAACAGAATTTTAGTTGGTAATGTTACCAACGATATAAAATTGGTTGGCAAAATTTACTATCGAGCTTTTTAGCAACTGATCAACATTTGTATGTTGAAATCTTTATTCATAACAACTGCAATTACATTGAGTTTGAATAGGCCCTCAGTGAGGTAATCTTTTCCTACATACATCTCATTCTTGAAATATTTCAAAGTGTGGGGGTGTCTGGCCAAAGTCCAGGTTCCTATACCTAAGACTTAATAGGGTCAAAATAGGACCAAAGACTGTGGATTGTGTATTCATTGAATATGCCAAAAACAGTAAGGCATGTCAATTTTTGGTTCATAAGTTCGAACATCCGGATATTCATGAAAATACAGTAATGGAATCAGATAATGCTGAATTCTTTGAACATATCTATCCGTATAAAACTAGACTTGAGCCATCTAGTGGGGGGTCTAGACAACCTCGAGAAGAACCAAAAGAGAATGTACCTAATGAAGAAAGTCCAAGGCACAGTAAACGTCAAAGGACAACTACTTCATTTGGATCTGACTTTGTAACGTTCCTTCTTGAAAGCTAGCCTAAAAAATTCAAGGAAGTTATGTTGTCTACCGACTCAACCTCTTGGAAGGAGTCTGTCAATAGTGAGATTGAATCAATCTTAAGCATTCATACTTGGGAGTTGGTTGATCTTCCTCCAGGAAATAAACCCTTGGGTTCAAAATGAATTTTCAAAAGGAAGATGAAAGATGATGGAACTATTGACAAATATAAAGCAAGACTTGTTGTCAAAGGATTTAGACAGAAAGAGGGTCTTGATTATTTTGACACATACTCGCCCAGTGACTAAGATTACATCAATTCAGATGTTAATTGCCCTAGCTGCAGTATACGGTCTTGAAATCAATCAAATGGATGTGAAACCCGCCTTCTTAAATGGAGAGTTGGAGGAAGAGATTTACATGGAACAGCCTGAGGGCTTCATAGTTCCTGCTAAAGAAAGAAAGTATGCAAACTTGTTAAGTCACTTTATGGAATAAAACAAGCACCAAACAATGGCATGCAAAGTTTGATCAAACTATGTTGGCAAATGGATTTAAGATCAATGAATGTGACAAATGTGTCTACATCAAAAAAATTCCAAATCAGAAGGTCATTGTATGCCTATATGTGGATGACGTGTTGATAATAAGCAAGGACATTAATAATGTAAAAGCTACTAAGTGTATGCTCGCTAGTAAGTTTGATATGAAAGATCTAGGAGTTGTTGATTTGATATTGAGAATTAAGATTCATAAAACTCCTCACGGGCTAGCATTGTGTCAATCTCATTATATTCGAAAGGTACTTGAAAAGTTCAAGTACTTGAATTTCAAAAGGGCAAAGACCCCAATTGATGTGAACCTTTATATTGCTAAGAATAAAGGTAAAAGTCAGTATGAATTGGATTATGCCAGAGTATTGGGAAGTTTGATGCATGTCATGAATTGTACACAACCAGACATAGTGTGCGCTATAAGTAAACTAAGTCGATACACAAGTAATCCCAATCAAAATCATTGGATGGCAATGAAGAGGGTTTTGGAGTACTTAGATGACACTCAAAACTATGGTTTGCATTACAACAAATATCCAGCAGTTATTGAAGGATATAGTGATGCAAATTGGTTTACTGGGTCAACTGAAATGAAATCCGCAAGTGGATATGTTTTCACTATTGGTGGAGGAGAAATATCTTGGAAATCATCCAAACAAACATGCATAGCTCGCTCTACAATGGAGTCTAAATTCATCGCCTTAGACAAGGAAGGTGAAGAAGCTGAATGGCTTTGGAATTTCTTAGAATATATTCCGTTTTGGCCCAAAACAATGGCCCATATATGCATACAATGTGATAGTCAAATTGCAATAGGAAGGGGTGGAAGTGTTATGTATAACAGCAAGTCTCGTCACATACGAAGGAGACACAACTCTGTTAGACAATTACTCTCTAGTGGAATTATGACAATTGACTATGTAAAGTGAAAGGATAATGTATCGGATCCACTTATAAAAGGCCTAACTAGAGAGGGAGTTGAGAGATCATCGACGGGATGGGACTATGGCCGAGAACAAGTCATCGTGGCGGTAACTCTACCTAGAAAACTGGAGATCCAAAGATCTAGGTTCAAGGAGATCAAGCAAAGTCATATATGACGGTTCAACATTGTCAAAAATTATTTTATGGTCCATTCTCATGATAAGACAATGTTCAGTAACCAGGATAAAGGCACAAAAACTTTTTAATGGCTTCTAAGTTTGATACAGGGTATATCAAATAGTGTATCTACGGGATAACACATTTAGAAACCACCTATGTAAGTGTGAAGTGTAAGCTGCTTCAAGGAGAATCCGATAAGGCCAGTTCTCTAAGCACTTATTAACCAAGACGTGTTCATGGCTGAAATGAACAAAACAATGAGAACCAAAAATAATTCAAGGGTTGATTGTGTGACTTATGTTGTCTAGGCATACACCAAATCTTGATGGTTCAAATATATCAAATCTACCGATTGACCGAGTATATCCGATATATGTTCACTACGGAAGTTCAAAGGGAAACATACTTATCCAGATGCGGTTAACCCTTATTTACCAGACACACAAGTTTTTCATGCTTATGTTTTAACAATAGCCATTCCCCACTCATGTGGGCGATTGTTGGGTTTTAGCAAGGTGTGAATGAGAAATAAGAATGAGGAATTGGTAAATGTGGGGGAACCAATTTGGAGTGAAAATGAAAAGTCATTTCAAATGGAAAGTTTTTGAAAATGAAAAGTCATTTCTCTCATATTGGTAAAAGAAAGGAAAAATGTTGTCCTTTTATTAGGAAACACTTCCTTAGTTCTCAAAGGGTTAAGAAGAAGGTGCCCTCTCGCGCCGTTGTCGTCGCTCGACCTTGGCCTCAGCTTCGGCTTCGGCTTCAGATTTGGATTTGGCAAATGATTTGATTGATAATATTTTTGGGCAAAATTTATTTAATCAATCTCATTAATTAATTTCCTTTTTCTTATAAATTAATTCCCAAAATACACAACGTTCTGGAAAGACATGTATGAACAGATGCGTTCACACCATTGTCCGAACAGACGCATTCCTTGCTATAAATGCCTATAAATAGAGAGTTTTTTCTCTTTTTTCAATTACTAAATTTTTTCTCTCTTCTGCATGCATTTTCTTACAAATCAAATTGTCGATCGACTGAGTCTGTGTGTGCTCTCGTTGATGTTCTCGAGTTCACTAAAATTATTGAAGTTTGAGGTACCGCTACTTCTCTAATAGTTAATTCATTTTATCTTGGGAGGAATTAATCTGCAACCTCGGTTACTTGAGCGGATTAAATTTCTTAAGGAAACACAATGGATTCTGTGGACTCGAATTATTTATTTTTTATCTGTTTCATCTTTTTGTGTTTCTATTATTTCTAACCTGAATACAGAATATAACATTAAATTTATGGTATGAAGGAGGTATGATTAAATTTTGGTAACTTGTGGGGCTGTTATTTTGTGAATATAAAATTTATGTATTCATTGTTATCATGGTAGCCTCGACTACCCATATAGAGCTTATGTGCTAGATGGTTATTGTCGTTTTATGAATTATTGGGTTAGCTGAGATTGTTGTGGTGGTGTGAGGTTCATATTGTTTGCTTACATACATATACATGATACATATGCATTGCATTTCATTACGTTGAGGTTAGGGATCGGAGTGTTCACCTACACCACATAAATGCATGCCCTTTGAGGCTAGGATTAGGGTATTCGCCTACACCACATGCATTGGACCAGGATGTTCACCTACACCATATGCATTCATGCCTTTGAGGCTAGATTCGGGGTGTTCACCTAGACCACATGCATTCATGCCTTTGAGGCTATGATCGGGGTGTTTTCCTACACCACATACATAGTTATTGCTTTCACCTTTTCGCCTACACAGCATTGGATTACCTCCAAATTATTGTGTCTATGACTTGAGTTGTTGTGGTTAGTTTATTAAAAAAATAGATGATTCCTGTATGTTGTTAATATTATGGTGATGTAAGATGAGGAAGAAGTAGGAAGATTAGACTGTGAGTTATCAATAACAGGTTGTTCTTCTTATGGGTCCTACGGTTGGTCACTGGAGGTTAGAGCAGGTAAGATTGTTTTTGGTTGTAGTTATTTATGTTTTGATTAAGTTGCATCACATTTCATTCATTATAATGCGATAGTGGATGACACATGTAGAGGTTATGGGGGCTCAGTTAGGTGGTTTTGTAATGGCTAAATTGTTGTTAATTATTTATGTGACTTGAGTCTAGAACGGGAAAAGTTGACACGAACTACACACAATGGGTGGTTCCATAGAGCTGTTGATTCTGTAAAAAATAAGTATGTTGTATTGTGATTTCAGTTTTGGATAACTATTTTTGTTTTTATGTTGCCCTTACATGCTCGGTACATTATTTCATAATAATGTTACCATTGCCTAGGGGGTGTTGCATTCATGGAAACAGGTTATCAACCACTGATCTAACATTTTAGATTGAATAACGTTACTAAGCTAGTCACCTCACCTCTCTTTCTTACCCTCCCTTATTAGTAGTAGGCAACCTTTCTTTCTCGACTTTCTTCCAGCTTTTTCCAATAAAGGTCTAATAGAGTTGCACTTTCTTAGTACATTGCTTTTCATTACCAATCTGTCGTTTTACAACACGAAGTTACATGAACAAGGATCCTTATACATGTGGTTGAGTTATGATGATGATTGGTATGCTCCGTTGTTTTTGAAGTTGTTGATTTTGAAGTCTTCCTTTATTTTATACAACTGATAGGTATGTCGGGGACTTATTCCAACTAGGTGTTAGAGTTTTCTAGACGTCTCTTGTAAGTTAGTTGTGTCCATGTTGGACTTGTTGTTAATAGCAGTTTTCAGATGTTGACCTAGATGACCATGTGTTCCATTTGCTAACATATTGAGTTTTTTATTACGTTTCTTATGATTTAGTATGGCCTTGATAGACCACGTGTGTTGTTTGATTTGGTTTCTATTAGTCCGCTCGGTCAAGTTAGGCACCGAGTGTCTGTGAGGCCTCCATAGGTTTGGGGCATGATAGAGAGAGAAGAAATAAATGTTGTTATCTTTTACCTTGTACATGCCTAATATAATGGGGGGAAAAATTGTTTTAAAAAATTTCTTGGTAAAAGCTTGGTTGTGAAAATGAGAGATAAGGTGAAGTTGACTCAATGATATGAGTTGTGTGCTTGAATTTCTTAATCACACATTAGGGAGGTTCTAGTCACTTGAACAAATGATTTCCTACCTTTCTCCTTTTTACTACACTGTGACCCGTAAGTCCTTACTAATTTTGAGCTTTGCAACTCTACACTAATGGTGAATAGTGAAAACATATGGTTCGATATGAATATACTTGAATGTCTTTGAGAGAGTTAACATCTTTGTTGCATCTTATAATCCTTATATTATGAATTGCATAATATTTAATGGGATTCTCTCTTGTGGCGAGTGTCATTATATCCTTGGAGCAAATGGTAAAGTATTTATTTTAATTAAGGGGTATGAATGTGATAAGTTCTTCCGTGAACTTCTAGGCATACCTTAATGTTGAAGTAAATGAGTTTAAATGCTTGTTGATTTTGCTTGAAGTGAGAATTTCCCCAAATTGTGATTTAAAAAGTAAAGTCTCTCCAAAAGAAAAGTTTGTTTGAAGTGATTATCTTTACCTTGTGATAATGGTGGTGCTAATTAAGATTAGTTTTTGAGTCTTTTCGTTTTGAGATTTTATTTTGTTGATTACGTTATTTTGAGTCTAAGTAATTCTGTGTAAAACCATTGGGTCTTGGTAAGCTCGAGTCAATCATATGCTTATGATAGTTATGCTTGAGGACAAACAATAGTTTAAATTTGAAGGTTTGATGAGTTTGTAGTTTACCAACTTACTTAGATCTTAGCATGAGTTCTTGCCTCATTTTAATGTCATTTAGAAGGATTTTGAGCCTTTGTTCTCTTATATGCAGGCATTTCTTGAAAATAAAGATAATGGAAGATTGAAACTGAAAATATTTTATCCGAGGATCGACAACAAACATAAGTGCCACAAGTCGACACCTGTGTTCCACAGGTGCCACACAAGAAGAATGGAAGAATACTGGAAAGAGACGGTATGCCTCAAGTTAGCACTTGCATTCTGCAGGTTTCACATAGGAAGAGCAAAAGAAAATTGTTTGAACTTTTAGGGCACCTCTGTACCACAAGTCCTTACATGCGGTTGTAGGTGCCAACATAAGTGCAATGAAAATCCTATGAAGGGCAAAATCATCAAAAAGTACCGTTACATTTTTTAGAGTTTCAAGGACATTTTGGGAATCTGTGTAATGATATTGTAGAGAATTTTTCTTTATTTGGGTATTGAATATTGTATTGAATTGTAGAGAGTAGAGTACACAAGATAGTACAATTTTAGTTAATTCTCCAAAAGAAAACACAATTTTTTTATACTTAAAACTTGAAATTATTTTTAATTAGTAATGACAAATAGAATAGGGGAATTTCCCTTTGATATAATTTTCTTTCTTTAATTATGAGTAGCTAAATTCTCTTGTAGGACTGTGTGTGTAAATGATGGGTGTTTGATATTGATTGAGTAATGACTAATTGATCTTAGAATTGATTATGATGCATGATTTTTTTGATTTCTTCAAGTTTTACTGTAATTATTAATGATTTCAAAGAGTAACTAAACTCTCTAACTTTGTTTCTACTTGAGAAAGAGAAGTGAAATTGGGTAAAACTTCAAAAATGAGGATTTGAAGTTTTTATATAATATTTAGAGATATAAATAGTATATGCTTGATTTAAATCTCATCTAAGGGTTCGAGCTAGAGATAATCCATTCCCACTAAATCTAATATTTGAATATGCATTGATTGTCGTTTGAGAAAATCCAAAATAAACACACACTTGGGTTGGAAAACCTTTAGAGCCTATTTGGAAAGTCATTCCGGTAATTGGATTTGGTGTAATTAGGTATAATTATATTGTCTGTCCTGTTTGGTAGGCCATGTAATTACCTAGTCAGTAGGTAATTGGGTGTAATTGACAGGGTGTAATTACACTCTCCAATTCACAAAGGGAGGCTATGAATTTCTGTTAATTACAAGCTGATTAATTTTCAATTTCTTCCTTTTATTTTTTTCGTTTTAATGTATTTTTTTATTTTTATTATTTTAAATTGTTTTTTATTTTTATTATTCTAATATTTTGTCACACCCCAACCCTAGTAAGGCAGTCAAGTACCATATGAACACATGCTTTGCAAGTCACCTATGATGAGAAAGTAAACTACTACTATGCAGATATATTTACTAATGAGAAGCTTCATATACAACACATGTTGACTAGCTGAACCGATACATGTGACAAGTGAAACTATGAATTCAGATGATAGTTTTACAATGTCTACAAAGCCTCTACTAGAATCCATGACTGTACCACTATGAAATATGCATAGTAAAGACTCGGCAAAGCCCCGAATCAATCTGGAGCTCACCAACAATCGCTGAGTATCATGTGCTTCTATTGGGGAGATCTACTAGTTGAGTACATGTACCTACAACATGAAATACAACGTCCCTACTAAGGGATGTCAGTACGAAATAATGTACTGAATATGTAAGGCATAATACAACCATATGTAAAATGAGAGCTCAAGTAAAACCAAATACCAATAGATAAGGATTAGAGACCGCCTTTGCTTATACATGTGGAATCGTGTATGTTACATTCTGTTCTTTAATTTTCTTTGCATTATAATATTTATAAGACATATGATACAAATGATCAGTTGATCAGCGGTAGAAGAGGATGACCCATGCTAGGCATTTTAACCCCGGGATGATGTCCTCATAATTCCACAAATTGGGATCGGCCCATGCTAGGCTTTCCCCCTGAGCTGCCACCCTCTTATACCAATTGTGATCGACCCATGCTAGGCTTTCGCCCAAAGGAGCTGTCACCCTTCTATACCAATTGGGATCGACCCATGCTAGTCATTTACCCCTGGGCTACCACCCATAATTATTATACATATTGCTTCACTTAGATTCTTTAATCTTTTATATTGTTGTTTTGATGTTCATAACTCTTTGGAGATTTTTCTTTTGATGATCATAACTCTTTTGAGATAGCTATTTTGGTGGTCATAATCATTATTGAGGTTTGGAACTATGGACCGTAGTAGAAGATATATGAATATGGACTTACGATAATAACAATGACATGGGAAACAAATGTGACATGAACGTGTAATACCTAGGAGCTTATATGACTCGGTAAGCATTTTGATATCTCAAATTGAAGAACATATCAAGTGACGACATTTAATATTCAGCCAAGAGATTTGAACTCTATATGATAGCCAAATACTCACTAACTAATATCAAATAGTATACATGAACGTGGAATCAAGGGAGAACGTGGGCAGATTCAACTTTAGGATGGATACATATTCCAAGTAAGTACATATAAAATGTACCATAGAGCAAGTAGTGATCTTGTGAGGTAACATTATAGTCTAACACAATGGGAGTAATAACCAATAAAGGGAACATATGAACATGTGAAAAGGTGTCATAAATGATTGAATAGACAATTGAAGCAAGTTGGCAAGATATGGGCAGATTGTATATCCAACATATAAACATATGTACCATGTGTAATCTAGGATCATTTTGATTTATATAAGGGAAATACGTGCCAAGGGTACTTTGACGATATTAGAGTACTCACTTTAATCAGTCACTACCAAGGACACTTAGAAAGCTTTCTTTGTAATACAAGTGTTGGATTCATGCCAAAAAATTAGGAAATCGAATAGCCTTACATACCTTATCCTCTGACCAATACAATTATCACGATTCAGCCTCCCCTTTTAGATTTTAATCTACAATATAAGTCATGATAAACTTAAATTAGCAGCTATCACACCGTGAGCCCCGTAAAACAGTAGCTAACATTGACGGATAATGTAACACCCTTAAATGCTTAAACTAATAGTCGCATGTCGTTACATCATCTCGTAATTACTAGAATATGTTAATTCTCATTTTGGAACTTCAAATGTTGTGATTTGCAAACTTGCTTAGCATAAATTGTTATTGTAAATTAAGGTATTGTATGGGGGTATTTGCGTAATTATCTAATTATACTTATTTATACATTGGAAGTGTGGGTACAAAGTAAATAAATATAGTTATATATGTATGCTTTTTGGGCAGCCATCTATTTGTTTGGGCAGCTCCTTTTGGTGACATCTGTCCATGTGAAGGATAACTTTTGTAGCTATATATCTTTACACCTCCTTTGATTGAATTCATTTTCCCTCAAGTCTAAGAACATTATAACATTAGATAAACAGTTGTTCTTCAAAATCAAGAGAAAAACTAAGTCCTTTTGGCTGGAATCTGACACACACACTTCCTTTTGGTAAGTGACGAAATATGCTTTTGAGCTGGATAGTGTTTGGTATTTTAGGCATATCTCATTCAAAAGAACTTAGTTTACAGTTAATAAATATGTTTCGGAAAGCTAATTCGTATACCTACAAATCTTGTGTTTATGTAAAATTCTAATTTAGCTGTTATGGATACGAAATAAGGGACGCAACATATGACAAGTTCTGTCCAGATTCTGGAATTAGAAATCATGTACGTTCAACTGTTAGTGTTTTGATTATATCTTTTTGTACAAAGCGTATTGTGCGGTGATTCTTGATTATTTGCAAGCTTAAGATATGTACCTACATCTTTTATGAAGGATATAAATTCCATTTTGGCCGTTTTCTGTTTCAAATATAAGTTGCGACATGAAGTGCGTTTATTGGGCAGAATATCTGTTTTGGGAGTATAGTCGTATTTGTACAGGCTAGGCTTACTTGTGATGATAACCATGTGTTACGCCATCATTATTGAGCTACTAGAAAGTAAATAAGTTATTTAATTCATTTTTTAAGGTTGTATATCCTCGTGTATGAGTTGAAGACTTTGATACGCTGGTTGGTCTATGATTTGAACTCGTGAAGTTGTGTTGGACTGTTTTTGTGCTAAAGAACTGAGGTTTATGTATAAACTTATACTTGTACGCTTTTTACCTGCTAGTATATCTGAAAGTTTACTTTGGTACCTTGGTTACCTCTTGTCACTTTGCATTGTCGTATTGGTATTCTTTAATACATTAAAGACGCTTGTGTAATTCGCCCACTTGTACGGATTGTTTGACCACGTGGCACTCTTGTTGGGACCTTGTCCTTCTTGTGGCTGTGACTTTGTCACTCTTGGCATACCTCTTGATTCGGATCATTTACCATCTTGACTCTGGATTTTTAGTCCGTCTTAAGAATGGAAGTTGTCCATTTTAAGTACGAACTAGAAAGTCATTTTTAATATGGTTCTTGGTTCTCTTGATTATAGGGTTTTGACCCTTCTTGATACCTGTCTATGCTTGGTGTGACGACATGATGTGTATATTGGGCGAGCCTTATTGTTGAATCTCTTGGAAAACTGTGCTATGAGTGTTCTTGACATTTGGATCTTTAAATATAGAACTTGATACTCTTTATATGTTGTTTAATTGATTTATTTATTATGTTCAATTATGCTGCCCTTGACTTGAGAATGATAACTTGCCGAAATTGAGGGCTCCAAACCTACACCACTAAGTTATATGCTTAGCGATAGTTATTTCTGTCGTAGGGAATGTTCGAGAGGATGCTTGAAGTTGTCCATTGAAGATGGAGATTTTGAAAGTTTTAAGGAAGATCACATTTGCATATAGGCATATATATTTTGTATAAACCTTGGGACTTGTACATGATCTATGTGTTGTATATTTACATGAGAATTTGAGGGCTGATTTGGTCATGTCACCATGGGTTGTAATATAATTATCGCTATACGTTTTTATCTTTTTAGGGTGTGTAAACCCAAGTCTTGTAATATACTAAATTTACTATTTGTTTCGAATGTTTGTGTGAAGCATGAGCAGGCTGATTTCGGTACTCGAAAGCTTGTAATATTCTTGTTATTTCATCCTTGAGTGTGAGGATAATATATATACATGAAAAGCTCGTCGGTTATTTGCTTAAATTACTTTTCGGAGGTCATTATGAATCTAATCCCTCTACTAGATTATAATCAGTATGCCCTCGTTAATCGCTTACTGAATGTCGCAAGTATAAGTTAGGTCTCTTTAGAAAGGGTCGCTACAGATAATGAGCCTATACAACCCTTAAAATAATGTGTATCACCACACCCTTCTTCTCTGCCCAATACATACATTATATATCATTTTCCAAGATTACCCAAGTTGCACCAACCACAATACACATAAAACAGCCTCAAATATTCTTTATCATACAATCAATTATTGAACTCACCACCCCCTTGAGTTCTTTTATGACAGCACACCCATAATTTCTCACTCAAACTCATACATAAGGAGGAAGAAAATGGAGCAGTCACCTTACCTCAATTTCTGCAACTTCTCCTTATAACTTGAATTTCTCTAGAACTTTAACTGCCCTTCACACTTAAACCAAAGAAGAAGAGAAAAGTATCTTAATAATTAAGGAAAGTGAGCAGTAGCTTGTGGGAACTTCTGTCTTCTACTTATAATTGAGCATGAATAACATGTTTTCTAGTCTTCCATGGGAGAATCAAGCTAAATCCATAAGTGTTTCTCTTACCTTGGTTTGCAGATATGAGGATTTCTTCAAGAACCCTAGAAGGAACTTTAAGGCTGCTGTTTTAATATTTAAGAGAAAAGAGAGAGAGTTGGAGTTAATTCTCAATAATGTGTGTTAAAAATTGAGTGAGAATAGCAGCCAATATATCTTATATTGAGCTTTCTTCACCTTTAAGAATATCCTCTAGAACCTCCCTTTTTTGGTCCATTTTCAGCCACTAATTGGTCAAGTAGGTGATGTACCTGCTTATGTACATCAAGAAGCTCAAAAGGTCAAACTAGGTGATGCACCTACTTGCTTTCACTTGGGCTTAAATATATTGGGCCTTGGCAGATTTGGTTGTTGGGCTTTAATTTCATTTTCATTTTATTTAACTTAGTTTGGGCCTCAAGTGAGTCCATTAGCATAGGCCCAAATCTGATCCATAAACCTTGGCCTCTTTAACTAGATCCATATAGCTCAAGTAGGTGATGCACCTACTTGGTCCTTTGGACTGGTCAATTAGTCAACGTAGGTGATGCACCTACTTGTCACCTACTAGCTTAGTTAAGTCAAGCAAGCAGCTCACTTATTTTATTCCATTTTCTAAATATTAATCTCTTTTTCTTTAACTTAGCACTTAACTTCCAACTTTAAGCTCAATTACCACCTTACCGTCTCGAGTTTAAATACTTCCGTCGACGTCAACTTAATCGGGTCACATCAAAATCTAAGGGCAGCTCACTTTAAACCTATTCTATTGTCACTAGTCGCATAGGAAACCGAGTCCATAACTATACCACAATGCAATTTATAAGCGTCATATAAATAGAACTAGTACACGTAGAATACGGGGTGTTACATATTTTCTAAAAATATTTTTTATATTATTTATATTTCAATTCATTCTTATTTTCAACCTTTACTTAATATGATTCCATGAATTTTTTTGTATTATCTAAAAAAAATACTAGTTTAATTTTGCTAGTGTTCTAATTTTAAAATTAAAGTAGAATTCATTGTTGAATAAAGTTATGGACTTGCGTTTTCCTTTTCTTTTAAATCATATATATGTATGTTATGTTGAAATTTGGCATAAGAGTATTATGTTAAATTTTTTGTTTTGAAGTTAGAATTTATGTTATATTTTCAATTTCATTTGTTTTAGGAGTATTGACTAGATATTTTGCATTGCAAGCTATTTTTTTAAGTTACTCATGACAGATTATCTCTTTATCAAATGTTTTATAATTTTATGACATTATATTTATAATATTAATCTTTTTGTCAAACATGCATTTCATGATGTTCATAGAAATTCTGTACTTTCAGTTTTTATTATTAATTTAATTAAAATATTCTAAATTAAAAATTATAAATCAAGTATTTTTCATAATATTAGTTAAGAACATATGTTTATTAATTAATGTTATTTTCAAAAGACAATATATATCTTAAATAATCAATTTAATATCATTTATAAAAACCTTATTTTCTAATAAAAAAATTAATTTTAAAGAATTAATTTTTATTTTTAAATTCAATATAATCTTATAATTACTCTTGCAACCAAATTGTACACTTGTAATTACATTGTGGCTAACAAACATGTTAGCATAATTACTAGGTTAGTAATTACTACTCTATTAATTACACCAATTCCAATTACCAAGTGACTTTCCAAACAGACCCTTAGTGTAGTTATAACCAATGTTATTCATGCCATAATTTTTATGGCATTTAGTTAATACCTATCAAAGTTTGAACCCATTGAATGCACACCCTTAGTCTCTCTAATCTTGGTAATCAACAATTGTGTTATGTGTTATGATTGTGAACTTGACCAGATTACTTCATTCAAACCATTCCCTCCATTTACTTTATGTTGATACAACACATGCTCTTGTGAATTGATTTAGGAATTTCAATAAATTCAACCTCCAATCTCTTTGAGATTCGACCCTGATTCCTGTTGATATTTATTTTACATACGATCGTAGACACCTCCTTAACTAGAGAGTTGTTCTAAACGTTACAAAAGATCAAAAGTTTTCCAAGAAAATGACCACATTCCTCTTTATATACGTCTAAAATTCGGACAAAAAATGCCCTTACACTGCCAATTTCGTGGAGAAAAATTGTGGAGACATTCCAAAAAAGTTCTCCCTTTCTTTATTTTGTGGAGGCAAAAAATTTGTGGACTGAAACAAAAAAGCTCTTCAGACTTAGCCATATTTAAGCTTTTCTACCCTCAGATATGGATCCACGAAAATTAAATTTGGGCATGATTTTTGTTTCTTCTCAGTCATTACTATCTCATTCCTTTGGTCCAACTTTCATCATTCTTACAGAAAATACTTGATTGATTGACTTCTTTAAGCTTCAAATCTTGAAATTCGCCAATTTATCCTTGCTTACGTTATTAAATTATACTCAAAAACTCTTAAAACTCAATAATAAGGTAATTCATAGGTTTGTTATTTGCCAACTTATCTGAAGTAGAAAGAGTTATAACCAATATGCTTGTACTTTCACAATGCTTCCTTAATCAACTGTAACCTACTGACATAAAAAATCCCTCCAACCATCCATGAAGTGATTTTCATTGTAATTTTATCAACTAATGGTCTACATTAGGTCATTGTGAGTTTCTTAGTTGAGAGAGACACTCCTGGTATTTAAAAGGAACCTTACCCATTTCAAAGTCTATTATATGTAAGATAGGCTCCTTGATATCCCTATCCACTACATCAAAATAAATTTTAATTTTCGTGAGATTGACTTTCAGGTGAAAGTCTATCAATGACTCTTCTAATTTTATTTGAGATGATTTTTTAGATAATCTTATACACAATGGTGCAATAAGCAATTGGTCTAAAGTATTAAATAGTATGGTTAAAGTACTTTTGAAATTAGAGTGACAACAACAATGTTAAAAACTTTTAGCATGGTATTCCTTTGGGAAAATCCATGTAAGAAATCAATAAGGTTGCCTTGCATTCTTTCTTCACATGTTTGCTCAATCCAGATACAAAATTCCTCATCATATATCTCATGTACGGACCATATCTGGAGTGTAGAGGGATACTTGAATGAACTTGAGACAATACTCCTTCGCACTCATCCCACCTTACTTCAGATTAACAAAATCTTCCACTCCCCCCCTCCACCCCCAGCTCCTTTGGGGAAAGAAATGGTTCAAGAACGCTTCCTCAAAATCATCCCGAATAGCTGGATCAAAATCCTCATCACGACCTTCCTCCCACAGGTTAAACCAAATGTTCACTACATCCTTGAGTTGATATGAAGAAAGGTCAACTCCCTCAATCTCAGTAGCATGCATTGCATTTAGAATCTTCCAAATCAAATAAATAAAGATCTGAGGATCCTCTTCTACCTTGGACCCTGTGAACACTGATGGGTTCATCCAAAGGAATTCCCTAATCCTAGTTGCAACTGATGGCTCTTGTGAACTAAAGTTAGTAAATGTTGTTCCCTAGTTTCCTGACTGAGCAGCAACGAACTAAGTGAGCATCTAAATAGATCCCTTATTCATTGCCTAAGAAGTAGTAGTAGAGGGATGCCAAGGAGCAGATAACTATGGAACTCGAAATGTGTTAATGGGCACGACTTGAGTCCCAACATTTTTGCTCTGATTTGCCAAGCGAGCTCCTTTTCGGTTATGCATCCTAGTAGGTGGAGGCAAATTTCTTACATTAGTTTCATTGGGAACCTCAGTAATTTCAGCATTTCTCTAACTGGCGGTACGCTTTGGTGGCATGATTTAAAATACACAAATTCACGACTTAGAAGAAACTTTTAAAGAGTTGAACTTTATCACACGAAATATAGTATGAAAGAAGGGTGGTATTTCCTAATGTCATGTAGCCTCCCTATCATAGAAGTGGTGCATTTCACACCCATAACAAAGACTCTACTAGACACGACTTTATAAACATCCTAGGAAACTTGAACTTTGTGCTCTGATACTAAGTTTGTCGTGCCTTGAGCCTATACAGAGTGTATGGCTGGTCCCAAGAAAACCCTTGTCCTGGATATCTACTGAGTGGAAGGCTAAAAAACTATGTGGAAGCTTTAAAAGATCTGAACATGTAAATCATTTAATCAAACTTAAACCATCTCAATCGTACTTGTGCAGAGTTTGTAAATAACTCTGAATAAAACTAGTAATAATGTTCCAATCATTTGAATATTAAAGACTAAACTGACTCACAATAATGTCTACGAAGCCTCTACTAAACTGAGATAGGTGTTGAGACAAAACTCATGGCTACCTAAATAATAAATAAGTGTCTAATAAAGTTGAATGACATAAATGAAAAGGAGCCTTCCAAAAGCAAAGAGGTCTAACCAAACACTGATGGAAGGAAGATCTCAACAAAGCGACTATTGTTGATCCTAAACACTTGTAAATACATCATAAAATGATGCAAAGTCAAATGACGTCAATATATGAAATGTACGGTATGTAAAACGACTGAATGAAACATCGGCTAACTGAAGTACATATGTTGTAAGGGAACTGAAAGTAACTCAACTGAAAGTAACTCAACTGAAAGTAAAGCTTGTAAATGTAATGAAAACAAGAACAACTTTACAACTAAGATAATTTAATTTTCCAAGAGAGTTTCTCTAACCGATAACCATCACTATGAACCTCGTGATGCCACGTTGCCAGACCCATCCGATACTTTGCTAGGGTAAATGAAGAGTTGTATGGATCCATATCTAAGACCTTATCAGGGGATATATGAGGAGTTTCCAAACCAATGGGACGATCCTATCCCCGCTAGTTGTGCAATTTATGGGGTTCGGGTAATCTAAACCCTTATCCAAGTTGGTGCTCAATACTACTCCAAAAATATCCAATAATGCTCAATAATTGTAAAATGTCCCACTTTAGGTAGAATTTCCCACTTAGGGGAAAATTGATAATATATGTCATGAGTTAATACTCAAAAATACCTATTTAAAATCATACCGAACTTTCCTTTAAATGGCTAAAACTTATTTGTAAAACTGACTATGATTTCTTTAAAAGTAGTCATTCTCTTACTGTGAAAATAATACATTTGGAACTCTTACTGTTCCCTTAAAACTCTTCTTAAATGATAGCTTGAATACTTGAAACATACTGTGAGTCTGAAAATAATGCATGGAAGTAAAGGTGCAAAAACTTTCAAACAATTCTTTGTAAATTATCATTCATGTTATAAAATAGGCATGAACAACAATCATAGATTAGAGTTACATGGAAAACTACAATCTCAATGATAAAAATCATAAATCAATTACAGGAAAGTAAAGGAAGTTCAAATTCATGAAACTTGGGGTAAAAACCCCTAGCTTTAATCTCACTAACTAAATTTTAGATGTAGGGCTTGACGACGGACTTAGTCCTTCACTATGATAGTCTTACATACCTGAGAGGACAAGAGTTCTTGAAGAAATTTGATGAAGATGTTTGAAACCCTAGTTTTTCTTCTTGATTCATGTTCTGTCTTTGGAAGGATTATTAGATTAATTTGAACGCATAATATTTATAAGGACTTTAATTGAGTCCCAAAATATTGGGGATCAAGTTTAAAAGGGGTGGAAAAGGACTAAAATAACCCCTCTTAAAATTTGATGGAGCCTGTCTACAAGGGCCTTCTATGGTCTATATACCCTTCTATGGTCCGTAGAAGCCACCATAGAGTTCAGGCTAAATGTTTGGGGCTTTCAAAAGTTTTGGTTTAGAAACCTTTTTATGGCCTCTTTTATAGTCCGTAGACCTCATATGAGCCTAAAAGGTTCCGTAAAAATGAGGTTTGAGGACATTGTTTCTACAGAACATTCTATGGTCCGTAAAATGAGATTTCTTAGATTCTTTTCAGGACTTTGCTTCATGGGACCATCTACGGTCCATGGATACTTTCACGGGCCATAGAATGGCCCGTGAAACTCATACATAGAAACTTTTTTCTAGCTTTTTTGGTTTGATCTGAACTTAGGATTGTTCTGAGGTGTTACTGTAGGGATCTACTGCCTTGGTTTACCTCATCAGTATTTTGTATTAGCTTAGAGATCTATCTTTTAATCACTTCTTTCTTCCCTTATCTATGTTGGAATTGTTTATCCCTATTGTCCTCCAACTTGCATTCATGACCAAACTTTGTGCGGTTCTTTCAAATAAATTGTAACACCTCGCTATTTGAAAGAACTAGGAAGAACGAGAATTGGAAAGAGTCATTTTTGGAAAGAATGAAAAATCTGGAAAATTGGTTAAGTTAGGTTAAGTTTGGGTTTTTGGTCAACTTCAAACGACCATAACTCCTAGCTCAAGATTATTTAGGTGTGCTTCCAGATACCATAGGAAATATCTTGGAATTTTCTTTTCGACGGCGCTGAGTTTGCTCAATTCTAAGTTTGTATGAGTGAGATATGTCCATTCGAAGTTGGGTTGTTTAGATAAGGAAAGTCTAATCCGGATTTTTGAAGGGTAGTTTGGTCTTTTCCTTACCAAATTATTTTATTTCATTTTTAGTAGTTTAATTGGGGTCTAATCAGAATTAGATGAGTTTAGAAAATTGTAAATTCACGCTAGGGCTTGGAGAAAAGAGGAGAAAGGAGAAGAAAGTTCAAGATTCGTCGATTTCTTGGAGATTTTCGTGTGGATTTCATCAAGGGGTGATCCCTACGAGGTGTGTGAGATCACATAGCGTTGGGTTAGTTCACCCACGCGTCAATCATGATTCAACTCAGCGAAGTTGTATAGTTTTGAAAACAAATCCTATGAGTTCTTGATGTTAATTCATTTGAAATCTTGTAGGTTCTTATTGTTGAAGTTTCTTGAGGTTAATTCATGCATTTAGGTTTCATTTCGAGTTGAATCTTACATATTGTCTATTCTAAGTGTTTTGGGAAAGAACTAAGTTGAATTAGGGTGTTTAGAGTTGAAAATGAAGAAGAAAAGTCAGAGTTCACCTGGGCAGGAGACTGGAGCGCTGCCCCAACCATAGTCCCCTAACTAGGGCTCTGATGTTTGAACTCTGGGGCGCCGCGCCAGCCAGAGCACCCGAAGTCCTTCTCTGAAATTCAAGGGTTGGCGCCCTGTGCCTCTCAGAGCGCAAGGGACGCCAGTTTTTCCCATTATCCCCCCTTCCTTCCGTACTAGTTCCCTAGCAATGTACTTATGTTTCCTAGTTGATTCCAACACTCTCAGGTACGTCTAAACATCATGAAATCATCCATAAACATGAGATCATGAACCTTGAGTCCATAATTCAATTTAAGTAAAGTTAAGAGTCAAGTTAACAAGTTAAGAATCAAGTCTAGAGAAGTTCATAGAGTTTTTCAATAGTCTTTTACAAACGTTTTAACTTCGTTTTAAGACTTAAGCTTTGAGTTGACTAAAGAAAAATAGTAAGAGTTCATTTCTTTAAATATTATACGGAAACTAAGTATTCCCAAAAGTTAAAATGTTTTCACATTTGAGTAAGAAAGGAAACATTGATTTCCAAGAGAGCTTTCACGCTAGTTTTGAGTAATTATCCCAAACCAAAGAAAGAGTTTTGTTTTAAAATATATGAGCTAAGTATATTTTTGGGAGTAGTATTGAGCACCGATATGGGAATGCGAGTTCATAATAACTCAAGTCTCCATAAACCATATAGCCATCATGGGTAGAAAGGATCATACTTTTTAGATGATTCCTTAGTGCTTTTTAGCATAGAATAGTGAATCCACTTAGTTAAGGCGTTTTATATGATGACAAAGTATAGAACAGTTCTGGCAGCGTGGGCAAGACGTTGTATCATCACTTAGGCTCATAGTGATGGTTGTCGGTTAGAGAAACTCCCACATAAATTATATTACTTTATTATATGAGTAAGTTGATTTGCTATTGAATTTCTTTAACAAACTCAGTTGCTTTTTACTGTTTTAAAAAGCTTTCTATATATTGCATGTGTATTGTTCCTTTATATTGAGTTAAGTTATTCATGAGTTGAGTAAAGCTAAATTAAGTGTTGCTCTCAGATTCTTTTCAAGCTTACTTTATGTTTTAGTAATCCCCTTGCATACTCGTACATTCAATGTACTGACGACATTTGGCCTACATCGTTGTTATGATGCAGACACACGTAACCAGGATCAGCATCCAGCGCATCGTTGATTCTAGTTGAGCTCCAGAGTTGTTGGTGAGCCTCCTTGCTTCCGGAGTACTCTTTTTATTGTTTTTTAGTATTTAGTCCATTAGGATGTCGTGGGTCTTGTCCCGACATCCATCTCAGTTGTTTTAGAGGATTCATAGATAGTCAGACAGTTAGTTATGAGTCCTTTAGCTTTGTATTTTAGATGTTTTGCTATGAGAATTTGAGTAGCCATATTGGCTAGTTTGAATGTTTTCCCTAAAGACATTAAGTTATTTCATAAGTTCCTTATTTGAGGTTATTTCTGATGTTTAAGTCTTCATTTAAGTAAGTAAGTCAGGCCAAGGGTTCGCTTGGAGCCAGCAATGGTTCTCAAGTTCCAGTCCCGCCCAGGGTGTAGGCTCGGGGTGTGACAAACTTGGTATCAGAGCCCAGAGTTCAAGAGTCCTAGCAAGTCTATGAAGCCGTGTCTGTAGAGTCCTAGTTATCGGTGTGAAGCACGCCACATCTATAATTAGGAGGCTGCAATACTTAGGAAATTCTCTCACTTCTTTCATACTCATTTTGTGCAATAGAGTTCATCTTTATAAAGTCTCCTTCTAATTCGTGCTTCCGCATGTTTTTCAGATAATCATTCCTTCACGATGAGTTGTCTGAGGTCGTCCTCCTAGGAGGAACGTTGAGGAGAAAGGGGTACCTAATGCACCTGAAGTGCAACCCCAAGGAGAAGTCACGAATGTTGAGTTCAGGGAAGCAATTTGAATGTTAAGCCAAGTTGTGATTAACCAGGTTAGGCAACAAAGAGGATCTAGACAAGAAGTGACTGATACTTCGAGGATCCGAGAGTTCTTAAGAATGAATCCCCTAAGTTCCACTGGTTCGAGCACTACTGAGGTTCCAGAGAACCTTATTGAGGAACTGCAAAAGGTATTTGATTTTATGCACGTTGCCGATGTTGAGCGAGTAGAACTAGTTGCATATCAACTAAAGAATGTTTCTAGTACTTGGTTTGACTTGTGGAAGAAGGGAAGAGCTGAGGGAGCACCACCTGCGAGTTGGGTTTGTTTTGAGGAGGCCTTCTTGGGGCATTTTTTCCCTGACAACTGAGAGAGGCCAAAGTACGAGAGTTTCTCACCCTTAAGCAAAATTCACTAAGAGTTGATGAGTATGGTTTAAATTAGTTCACCCAACTGTCTCAATATGCTTCGGAGATGGTTGCGGATATGAGGAGCAAGATGTGTTTTTTTGTTGCTGGGTTGTTCCATCTGTCAAGTAAAGAGGGCAAGGCAGCCATGTTAATTGGGGACATGGATATATCAAGGTTGATGGTCTATGTGCAGAAGGTTGAGGAAGAGAAGTTGAGGGATAGAGACGAGTTCAAAAATAAGAAGGCTAAGACGTCAGGGAATGAGTTCGGGCAGCAGAGAAATAATGTGAACCAGTCTTCTTTCCAACAAAAGCAAAAGGGACCTGCTCCATCATCTGCTAGTGCACCTACAACTAGAAACAAAGGTGAGTACAATAGTCAGAATTCACAGCACTTCAGAGCTAGACATGCACAGTCTCAGGGTAGTGTGGCACAAATAGGTAAGTGGGCTCCTACATGTACTAAGTGTGGTAGGACCCACCCAGGTAAGTGACACGATGGCTCCACAGGTTGTTTCAAGTGTGGACAAGAGGGTCACTTCATAAAAGAGTTCCCTAAGAATCGGCAAGGTAATGGGAATCAGGGCAATAGAGCCCAATCTTTATCAGTTGCTCCACCAGACAGGGCTGCACCTAGAGGAGCTACTTGAGATCACTAGTCGTCAAGAGCAAGAGAATTCTTCAGATGTTGTCAATGGTATGATAAAAGTCTTTACCCTTGATGTTTACGCTTTGCTAGACCCATGAACAAGTTTATCTTTTGTAACCCCTTACGTTGCAAATAATTTTGATGTTCTTCCTGAGAAATTATGTGAACCCTTTTGTGTTTCTACACTTGTTGGGGAGTCTATTCTAGCTAAACGAGTATATCATGATTGTGTCATTTCCATCAATCACAAGGACACCATGGCTGATTCAGTCGAATTAGACATGGTAGATTTTGATGTCATTCTAGGTATGGATTGGCTTCATGCCTGTTATGCCTCCATTGATTGCAGAACTCGAGTTGTCAAGTTTCAGTTTCCAAATGAGCCAGTCTTAGAGTGGAAAAGTAGCTCAGCAGTGCCTAAGTGTCATTCGTACCTTAAGGCGAGAAAGTTAGTTTCCAAAGGGTGTGTCTATCACTTAGTCCGAGTCAATGATTCTAGTGTTGAGATGCCTCTTATTCAGTCAGTTTCAGTAGTAAAAGAGTTTCCAAAAGTCTTTCCTGATGATCTACCCGAAGTCCCTCCTGAGAGAGAAATAGACTTTGGTATAAATGTCCTTCTAGATACTCGTCCTATATCTATTCCACCATATAGAATGGCTCCAACAGAGTTGAAAGAGCTTAAAGAACAGTTGAAAGATCTCCTTGATAAGGGATTTATTTGACCAAGTGTCTCACCTTGGGGCGCTCCGGTTTTATTTGTAAGGAAGAAGGATGGTCCCCTTAGAATGTGTATAGATTACCGTCAGTTGAACAAGGTTACCATCAAGAACAAGTATCCTTTTCCGAGAATTGATGATCTCTTCGATCAACTTCAGGATGCTACTTATTTCTCTAAGATAGACCTCAGATCAGGCTACCATTAGTTAAGAGTAAGGGAATGTGATATTCCAAAGACAGCATTCAGAACCCATTATGGTCATTACGAGTTCTTAGTTATGTCCTTTGGTTTGACCAATGCACCTGCAGCGTTCATAGACTTTATGAATAGAGTATTCAAGCCTTATCTAGATATGTTTGTTATCGTGTTCTTTCATGGCATACTAATCTATTCGAGGAATGAAGAAAATCATGCTAGTCATCTCAGAACAGTTCTCCAAACTCTTAAGGATAGGGAGTTGTATGCCAAGTTCTCTAAGTGTGAGTTTTGGCTTGAGTCTGTGGAATTCTTAGGCCACATTGTTTTCCGAGAGGGAATTAAAGTTGATACCAAGAAAATAGAGAAAGTGTAAAATTGGCGTAGACCTATATCTCCAACTGATATTAGGAGTTTCTTGGGTTTGATTGGTTATTATAGAAGATTCATAGAGGGGCTCTCATATATTTCATCCCCTTTGACCAAGTTGACTCAGAAGAAAGTTAAGTTTCAATGGTTTGAAGCTTGTGAGAAAAGCTTTCAGGAATTGAAAAAGAGGTTGACTACTACCCCAGTATTGACCTTACCAGAAGGCACGCAAGGATTTGTTGTATATTGTGATGCGTTTAGGGTTGGTTTGGGTTGTGTGTTAATGCAGAATCACAAGGTTATAGCTTATTCCTCCAGACAATTAAAAGTTCATGAGAGGAACTACCCAACCCATGATCTATAGTTGGCTGTCGTAGTATTTGCCTTGAAAATATGGCGACATTATCTTTATGGTGTTCATGTGGATGTGTTCACCGATCACAAGAGTCTTCAGTATGTGTTTACTCAGAAAGAGCTTAATCTCATATAAAAGAGTTGGTTAGAATTACTCAAGGATTATGACATGAGTATTATTTACCACCCAGGTAAGGCTACTGTTGTTGCTGAGGTCTGAAGCAAGTTGTCTATGGGTAGTACCGCCCATTTTGAGGAACATAAGAAAGAGCTAGCAAAAGATGTGCACAAACTTGCACGCTTAGGAGTTCGACTAATGGATTCCACAGAAGGAGGAGTAGTGGTGATGAATGGGGCTGAATCATCATTAGTGTCGGAAGTAAAAGAGAAGCAAGAGCAAGATCTTATTTTACTTGAATTGAAGGCAAATGTTCATAAGCAAAAAGTAATGGCTTTTGAACAAGGGGGAGATGGTGTATTAAGGTATCAAGGCAGATCGTGTGTACCAATGGTGGATAAATTCCAAGAGAGGATCATGGAGGAAGCTCATAGCTCCACATATTCCATTCATCCGGGTTCCACAAAGATGTCTCGCGATTTGAGAGAAGTCTATTGGTGGAGTAGTATGAAGAAGGGCATTGCAGAATTTGTGGCTAAGTGTCCGAATTTCCAACAAGTTAAAGTAGAGCACCAAAGGCCTGGTGGTATGGCTCAGAATATAGAACTTCCGGAATGAAAGTGGGAGATGATCAATATGGACTTCATCACGGGTTTACCAAGGTCTTACATGCAGCACGAATCTATTTGGGTGATTGTTGATAGAATGACAAAATCAGCCCACTTTTTGCCGGTAAAGACTACCCAATCAGCAGAAGATTATGCTAAGTTGTATATTCAAGAAGTGGTTAGACTTCATGGGGTTTTGGTATCGATTATTTCAGACAGGGGTGCTGTCACAACCTGAGTCTACACCTTGGGTGTGACCGGCACTCGAGAACCATTGTTGGTCCCCAAGCGAACCCTCATCCTGGTTGACTACAAAAAGAAAACTAACTCAAGCATACAAAGCTTAAAACTGAATAAATATTCATGAAAACTTAAATATAAAGCTTTAACTCAAAGAAAACTCTAAATAATATAATATATTTAACTCGTCCCGAAATGGGCAACTTACGTCTTTAAAAACATTTAACAAAATAAGTGAACAGACTTATAAAACTCTATTGTCTATCTATGAAGCCTCTAAATGACAAATATGGAAGTCGGGACAAGACCCACGACATCCTAACAACTGATATAACTGAAAGGTAAATGAAATTCTCCGGAAGTAAGAAAGCTCACCATAGCTAACTCGAACTCCATGTGGTATCAACGAAGCTTCTGTTCATGACCCTGAATACATGTATCTGTATCATGAAAGGAAGCAGGCCAAATGGCTCAGTACGTGGAATGTACGAGAATGTAAGGGGAATTCTAGAGCATAACATAAGCTTGAACTTGATAAAAAGGAAACATACTTACCTCTTTTCAAACTCACTCAACTCAAGAATAAGATACTCAACTCAAAGATTAGATACTCAACTTAAGGATTAGATACTCAACTTCAAAGATATGATACTCGACTTTGGGTACTCAACTCTGGATACTTAATTCCAGATACTTAACTCAATATAAGGCAACAATGCACATCCAATACATGGAAAGCTTTTAAAACAATAGAAAGCAACTCAGTGTATTGAAGAGTACAATAACAACTCAATTTATATATAGTAAAATATAATATAACTCTGTGGGAGTTTCTCTAACCGACAACCACCACTATGAGCCTAAGTGATGATACACCGTCTTGCTCACGTTGCCAAAACTGTCTTATACTTTGCCGTCATATAGAATGCATTAACTAAGTGGATCTACTAGTCTATGCTAAAAAGCACTAAGGAATAATCTAAAAAGTATTATCCTTTCTACCCATGATGGCTACATGGTTTATAGAGACTTGAATTATTATGAACTCGCGTCCCCATATTGGTGCTCAATACTACTCCCAAAATATACTCAGCTCATATGTTTTAAAAACAAAACTCTTTCTGTGATTTGAGATAATTACTCAAAAATCTATCTCTTAAAAGAGATGGTACTCAAACTGCTCAAAACTCTTTTGGAAATCTCAGTTTCCTCTCATATTAAATCTGAAAACATTTACTCTTAGGAATACTTAGCTCCCATATATCATTTTAAAGAAAATGAACTCAACTCTGCTCTTTCTCAAAAATATTTCAAAATCATATTATAATATGATCATTGATGGTATATCTAGATACCATACTGCTCATACATTAATGGCATACTCGATTGTCATACTAATCATGTTTTAGAAAACACTTTCCTCAAAACTCGTCTTTACTTTCTCAAAACTCAGTTTAAGAACTCAATAACTTCAGTGGTAATGCTCGTTTCAAGAATACTCAACTCAGAGGGTTCATGCGTAATTATGAGCATGAACTACTCAACTCAAGGACTCAAAGATAGTTTTCATCTTAAGATTGTTCGACTTATAGGGTTCATGCGGAATTATGGGCATGAACAATTCAACTCATGGACTTCATGAGTAATATGTAATAGTCCCATGATTAGAAATATAATCACAAAGGGAATTAGGAACTCGATAGTCAATACTTAGAACTTGAAGATACTACTCCTTTCAAAGGTACTCAACTAATGGAGTTCATGCGGAAGTTATGGGCATGAAGACTTGACTCAAGGGTCAAAATATCAATAAGGAACCCACGTATACGACTCTTCACATTCTCATACTTACTTACTCAAAACTTAACTCAAATCAATAATGGATCTCAAAGGATTTACAATTGAACTCAATGGCTTCCTTGAACTCTACTCTTAACTATCTCTTGAATGTAAATTATGAATTCAAATGTTATGGTTCATGATATGAAGGATATCGATGACAAAGTAGACTCATGAATACATTCTCCTCACTCTCATTCTAACTAACTTGAGTCTTGAAACAAGTTATTAGAAGTTTGTAGAAGACTCCTCAAAAAGACTCAAAGGGACTTTCTCAAAAATGTTTGAAAGAACTCTCA